>JBCJKH010014578.1:0-12711 GCA_039877255.1 Loriculus beryllinus | reverse complement strand
CTAACAATATATCCAAAATATCTTAGCCATATTGGTTGTATTAAAGCCATCAACCTGGTATAGCATAGAATGGTATGACAAGGGTATAGAAAAAAAATCAAGGTTCTTGCTAAATAAAGGATACATGCAGGTATTGAAGATTACTCTGGCAAAAATCATTGCCAAACAAATAACTAGTTCCAATGCTGAAAAGGTCACTGGCAAATGAAATGTTCTTTAAAGGATTATGTAATTCCTCATATGGGTTTTAATACCAATTTAGAGAGCACTGCCTCCAGGTTTTCAGAGCTTGAGATCAGATTTTCAAGTTAGTAATGGATAGAGATCTATGTAGCTTCTGCAACCAGAAACTGCTTGAAGTAGAAAGTGAGAAAGCAGCATGAAGTGAGTACAGTGGGCATCTATCTTTACAAAATCAGTGCTTTCAACATAGCACATCAGAAAGCATTACATTTAGATTGTCCTCATCATACAACATAATCAATATGGAATTGACCTTTTGAATTCCTTGGGTAGTTGCTGTGTTCTAAGACACTGAAATAAATATATAGATGCTCTCAGAAGAGGGTAAGTGGCTGCCCTCTGTCTCTTCTGCAGGTAAAAAAGAACTTTCCTGTTAACACTTTGTTTCCTATCACTTTGTGAACCAGAGAGTCCAGTTTACAAGTCAATCTATCCAGCTTGCTTGATCCACAGGTGTAAATTCAATCTTTGGTTTAGCTTTCATGTAATACATAGAAGACTATACCACATCTCTAATTAGAACTGGCTGAATTTTAAAACAATTTGTACACTTTGCTGTTGAGTTTTTAATTACAAGCATTTAAAACACCATTTACAATGTTTGCACAGACTATAAATGGAACTTTAGAGTTTAAATGAGAAGCTTTTTCTTCTCCACTGTAAATAAGAATATCCTTACTAGTTGTAACTTTGATATTTTCAAAGTATGGATTGAACCTCACAATCTGTATCTACACAAGTCTCAATCGTCTGTTAAATACTTAGGAAGATCTTCACCTAATAATAAATTAAACTATTGCTAAGCAGCAAAAGATTACCTGGCATCCTAAGAACTCTGTTTATAATCTTCCTTTTAAAACTCTTTATTATGTGTATTAAACATCAGGTTTGAATAGATAACAGAATCTTCTGGTACCCGACTGTTTTCTCCATTCTCTCCCTTACTAAGCTAACTAGGAAAAGCACAGTTAATGCCATGGATTTCTGTTCCTCACTCTCTAATTTCAGAGGAGTTGTACATTATACCTATTTTTTTTTCCCCACCCTCCAAGATCTTTGAATTTATTTCATTTTTTTTTTTAAGAATGAAAAATATGGTTTTTATAGTATCTGTCTCTCCTGTTTTCCTTGTGAGTCTGAATCTACACATTTAGCATCTCAGCCGTCTTCTTTAGTTAATAAATTCCCTCTGACACTTGACGAAAGCCTTACATTCTTTTTCTTTGACATATGGTTACTTATGTTCTTGAAAAGAATCTAATTAGGTATTAAAGATGTATTAATATAATCTTTTCATTCTTTAGGGTTTGCTTCCACACTTTGGAAACTGTGAAAATTATGTTTGAGCATTGACCTGATTTACAAAATTTCTGAATGCCTACTATTGCCGTGGGCTTCAAAGTCTCCCCAGTAAAGCCAAGTTGGCTGTGAGACAGGGGATGTCTGGGTAACAAATGCACAAACATTGCTTCTGTAGGCATGCATCCCATCAGCAGCTGTTGAGCTCCAGTCCCTTTGGAAAATCAGGAAGGTATGTGACTGTAGACTTCAAAAACCTATCTTTCCATTTCCATCTTTTAAACTCTAGTCCTGTAAGTAAAACTTGCAAAATGTTGGGTGACTTAGGATCCTCACTGTTCTTCTTATTCAATGTTTTCCAATTGTGATTTCTTGATCAGTACACATTGATATTTCTTTCTCCTTCTAATGATGGGGTGTTTCTTGTTTAAGAGGGGAAAGGTTGCTGAAGAGAGAAGTATCAAATGGTCATATAATGCTTCTAATGCTGCTTTAAAGTTCCCTTCAGACACAAATCTGAGTTGATTCAGTTGTTATCAATCACTACTAGACAGGAAATTGAGAGGGACTCTCTATAACATTTGTATATAAAGCAAAACTTCAGTTAAAGTTCACAAGCCTAGGGAGAACACATCTTTTATTATAAGCTAGTTTTTATTATAAACTAGTTATTTATTAATTAAAATTAACTTTTAATTTCTGGATCATGGAGCTTTGAATTTAAATATACCCAAATTCCTCTTTCGTCTAGTTTTTTCAATTTTTACACAGCTGTTTACACTGAAAATATTCCATTACCTATATGACAATGTGTTTGGTTTTCCAAAGTCCTTAGGATTTTAGAATAGAAGTGACTCATAAATACTTACTAATTTCTTCATAGAGTAACTCCGAGAACTGAGAACTATTATCACATATATTTCATTCCAAGAAATGAGAGACCAAAATAATTCCTACAGAACTGACAGAAAAGCTGAAGTTCTTTTGTAAGAACTTCTGCTGTGAGTTTATACAGTGACTTTCAGATCGATCTCTGTATTTTTTTAAAAAAAAGCAACACCAAAAAACCAAAGCCAAAACCAAAACCAAAACAAACCATTAAGAGGAATGCAACACAAAAATGTCAGGTTATGTTAAATTATTATTTGTTTAATTGGGATACCTCTAAACTGTAGTTAATAGTAAGTACATGCTTTCATAAAATGCCTTCAGTTATTACAATGAAAAATAAAGCCAAACCTGTCTTTACTCTCTTTGTGGTATATTGCTCTCATTGTACTATTCTTACATTATCTACACATGACAGAAGTTCCAGAGCAAAGCTTCTGGTATTCTTTTAACCAAGCTAAACATGCAAGAATAGATTAATATTCTGGAAGTCTTTGGATACAATTTCTGTGCCACAGTGAGGGTGGAAGGTATGTTTCTGTTTCCCGAAATTACAGAAGGAGTCTAGAAAACCTGCTTGAAGTTTGAAAGTTTAACCGTGTGTTTCTAAAATTAGGGTAACAGATACTTCCTAGGTGACAGGCTTTGAATTGTACCTGCAGAATTGCTATTGATATTGAGAATGAGATTTTTCAAGTGCTGTAATACTAGCTCAGAGAAACAGATGCCACTGGAATTTTAACGAAACATTTGAAGAAATTGTTTTGTCAGCCTCTCCTGCTCATTGTCTTTGGAAATGCTCAGAAAATAGTGACTTAGCCATTATGACTGGTGTCTAAGGAGTCTTGTAAGAAAATGTTTGTTTGTGAAGTACTTTCATTCAGTCTGAGATTTTTTAACCTTACTTTCACTTCTGTTTTCTTCTCACTTCCTGTATTTATGACTTCTACAGAAATTCCATATGATGATTAAAGAAAACTATGTGAAATAAGTTATGCAGGACTAAAATAGAGGAAGTGATAGGGGACAATAACGACAGGTGACCCTGAAAGCAGGCAAGTACCAATGGAAAACATATTAGAGAATTTGAAATAGCCGTGAACAACTATTGGTTCTGAAAACATCCAAGCAGTGAAGGACCAGTGGCCAAATTTGGGGGTTTTGACAAGATGTAAATCTTCCTTCTGAAAATACAGATTGCCACCTCATCTACATACAACAGGTGAAAGTTTGCCATTACATATGAGGAGACACATTGTCATCCTAAGCACCACTGTTTTTCTTCCTTCTCCCTTTTGAGTCATTTCTATACCTACCTCAGACGACATAATTCATTCTGAGTCACATTTCATTCCAAATATAAACTTCTGAGCAATGACTGTGAGATCCAAAAATAATAAGATGACAAACACTTGCTAGTGCAGCTTAGATTTGTCTTGGATATTTAATCTTAAAATATTCCTTTCCTGTGTGTTATATGTGGACTGCAATAGAACAGAACAGCATTCCATTTTTCTAAAGCATCTTTTATTCCAATCCCCAGTGCATGTTTCCCTTAATACTGGCCTCCTGATGAATTTTGCATTAACTTTTGACCTTTTCTTTGAACTTAACTTTTGACCTTTGCAACACTTCGGGACTCGTGGCTTTCATATTGTACTAAGTCCCCCTTTTGTCCTGTAGGCAAAAATGTACTGTGTAATATTTGCCTACTGTCCTGTCAGAAAGAGTCTTGCTCATAAGGACTACAGCTTAGAAGGTGTCTATCTTCTGTTCAGTGACTCCTTGACATTTATCATTGTCAATAGCTGTGTATATTTCTTGGTTTAGGTACTTTTTACTAAAAATCTTCTTCAGCAAGCAGGTCACCTAAGTTCATGTAGGCACCTGCCTACATGGCATGGTCTCCTGCCATCATCCAACTTTCCTCCTGCTCTTTACAGTTTCTCCTTGTATAGGTTGGTCTTCTTTGTGATTTCCCTTCTATTCTCCTTTCTTTGTTAATATAATGGTCAGGATATTGCTTTCTTCCATAGTTAAATCATTTATTTATTTTTTCTGCCCTACTGTAGTCTATGCTAGACTCAAACTCTGATTTGCCCCCATTGCCTTTTCCCTTAGGTTTTTTTTCTACACTCAGAGCATTATGAAAAAAATGCCACAAAACATTTACTACACATTTTATATCTTTGTTTCACAGTTAGCAACTCTTCTGCCATTTAGTGGATGCCATCAATCACATTGCCACTATCTTCAAGATTCCCCCCACCTTGGCCAGTATTTTGCTTGTTCCACAAATAGTCTTCTCAGCTTCCCAAGAGGAACCTGACTAGAATGCCTTTGGATTGCTTTTGTGTTCTCCTTCTTCTTAAACTATTAAATTTACCTGTTAAACCCAGATGTTTATTGAATTCCTTTTCCCTAACTCTTTTACTTGTTCCTATGGCCTCACTGTGTAGCCTGTCTTTTTATCTTCCCATTTTACTGATTTCACTACAGCAAAGTGTTTCTTGGCAGGTTTTTCCTCACAAATACATCTTTGTCATTTACTTCTGAGACATTCCTTTTCTGCATTATTGCAGATGCAAGTTGTCTATCTTTTAGATTTGTAATCTACGTTTAATCTTTAATTTAAAGTGCTTTTTAGCATTGACATATAAAACCTGTTTTTAAATGTGGCAGATCCTTTTTCAGTGGGAGTTTGCAGAGCACTGCAAAAATACAGTTTTATTGTCCATTTAAATTCTTAAAACCTTGCCATCTCACAATTCAGTTGCTGTGGCATCATGTTGTCTGTTCCTGTCAAAGGCAGTTTTGTTCTGCCAGTGTGTATGTAGAAGGCTGCGGCTAAGGTCATTTTCCTAGTCCATCACTTTGACTTCCACACTCTGCAATAGTTTTTCCCTTCTGAGATGCATCAGACAAAGTACTCTTTTAACTTTCCAAGCTCTTCAGTTGTCATTTCCCTCCTTCAGGTGGTCATTGAGGCCAGATTTCATCACACCCATGACGAATTCTGAACTTCATGCATTCACGCATTGAGTGACACCTACAATCTTGCATAGAACCTCGTTATTTCCCTTCAAACCTCTGCTTAAACCACCATTACTTGCTGTGATACTCACAAAAGTGGAGATTGGTGGGCTTTTGGTGTACTGAGATCAGAATCCAAACACACCTACAAATGTTACCTCATTGTTTTTCTTTACTCCTCCCATCTGTCTTTGTCCATCTGTTTTGTCATACAGTTTAATTGTTTAATTCTTGTTTCTCTGAGCAGAAAAAAAATTTCTACGTCCACAGCTCCACTATCTACAGCACTTGACATGCTGTAGTCCTGAACTGTGGCTAAAATTCAGAGAAAAAGGCCATAGGATAGTGCAAACAAATAAAAGAAAAGAATAGAAGAATTTTACCAATATTTTACTGAATTGTTTGGTTTTGGAGGTTTGGGGTTGATTTTTTTTTCAGTTTTTCTGACGATGACAGTGTGCATGATTTTTTGGAAAAAACAATCTTGCCTTTTTCAGACTGGTTTGAAAATGTTAGTATTCGGGGTTTTGTTAAACTAATCAAAGTTAAATTGTGTGCATGAATTCTGGCAGAATTTTTCCATCAGCATTTCATGAATATTTTCTCTAAAACAGTCTCTAATACAGTGACACAACAAGTGTTAAACGGATGTATTAGCATTCTTGTCAGTAATGACAAGAAGGAGTTAATGCATATGTTGATATGCTGCCAGTCAAAATCAAATTAAAACATAAATTTGTCTTTAGACAAAAAATAAAAAGGTAATTCCTTGATTATTTCACTGTTGTTGCTGTTTGGCTTTTGTCATCCCCCGTAAATTTGTGTAGCTAGTGTGCATAAAAATAAATACCATGGCTCGTGGCAGTCATGTTGTAGTTTACACATCAGGAAGGTATGTCTCTTTTGTGTCTCTTTTTCTCAGAACTGTTTCTCTTATTGCATATTCCAATATTAGGAACAGTGAGGGCAATAGACAGCTTGGTGTTCTTCTTTTTGCCATTTTCTCAAAGCCTTTAGTGAAGATCCATATGCCTACTATGCCATTTCTATACATAGTTTTCCTGTCCAACTGTCAGGTGCATAGATCTGATAGAGACCCTTAGTAGAATGCGAAACCAGTAGAACAGTACAGTTAAGAACCAATCTATCCTACTGGCTATGCAAAACATGATGGTGTTTTAAGCCACTGGTATTTATTTTACCTATTTTATTTTATTTTATTTTATTTTATTTTATTTTATTTTATTTTATTTTATTTTATTTTATTTTTATTGGATATCAAGGTTTGAATTGCTAGCTTTCCCCAACATTTGCGCCTCTCTAGATGGCTATTGTGTTCTCTTAAAATGCCTTATTGAACATCAAGGGACATAATCACATCTTTAAAAAATTTGTTGAATTGAGAAGATAGCTTTATTCAGGAAAAGTTATGATAAACTTTCATGTGTGTGCCCTGGTTAACAAGGTATTTTGACAGAATTTTCTCCTGATGTGTAGTGTCAGAACCCCTAGTATTCCTAACCTCTGAAACCATTTCTAGTCCAGAGAGTGAAAGCCAGTGTCTGCATGTCATTTGTGTCTTTGAAAATGTCCCCTTGAGCCCAGCAATGCAGTGGAGTGCTGTTTTGATACTGACTGCTCAGAAGAACAGTCAGTCTATGGTTTGACATTTTCTAATCTGGATGCATGAGATAAATCAGTTAACAAAGCCCAGTGAGTTCACCATAATGGCAAATATCAAATAATTTTTTTTTTGATATTACCAGGTGTTATACAGAGTTCGACAACTTTGGAAAGTGCTATCTACTTCACCTTAATTTGTATATGTATATATGAAATTTCTTACTATTGAGCAACTCTGTTAAATCCACCGTGCAAAAAGTTTTTCACTATCAGACAGTGATAACTTGATCACAATGTTTAAGTATATGTTCTTCCCAATGGTCAGAAAATACAGTACAGCCACTGCAATAAAAAACCCTTATGGAATTACTTAGCCAGACCACTTCTGGTTTGCATTTAAAAAAATCTAATTTATAAAAAATATCTATCTTCATTATTTCATTGAAAGCCTCTTTGTACCTAAGAGTTCCTAAGCAGAAAGTATGATATGTTCTTGATAGAAAGTACGAGCTGTTGCAATCTCCCTCTTTCCTCCTTCTCCCTATTCAGACCATGCCTGTATCTGACACTGAAGGGCAGTACTCAAAATGTGTAAGAGGAAGCTGTAATATACCTTAACTTGGGAAGCTACAGATAGACATGGTTAATGTAAAAGTTCATCTTATCCTTCTCAGTTAGTGGTAAGAGGTTTCCTTGTCGACTTTTAATGCATTAGCAGAGAAACAAAAGAAATTCTGATCCCAATTCAGTGGCATATTTCCTCCCTGCCTTCAGTGAGGACAGATTTTCTCCCTGAGATCTAGCTCTTAGATTACGCTGTTAAGAGTCTGCTCTATCTGTTTCACCTTGAGAAAGTAGGCCAACCATCTCTTGGGTCATCATCGGTAGCAGAAATAATCTCTAAGCTTAACCAAGGAATTTTATGGAATACATACCGCTTTACCTCTTCCTATTGTAGTCCTGATACTGGTAGCAAACAAGATACATAGCACTTGTTGGGTGGAAGACAAGAGACCTTCCTGTGTCATGCTTATGTTATTACAGGTAGATTTTTGCATAAACAAAAAAGTATACAATAGGCAACAGATGAAAAAGTAACAAACAATACAGCCCTCTAATGGTAAAAGTGAATGCTAGCATTCTAAAGAATACATAATAATTGCACGAGAGAAATATTCTTCATAAGTCATATAAAATGTAGTACCCTTAATCTTTTCTTTGGTACTACTGGTACCAACTAGGTTAAACTAAAGATGACATTAAACTCACATAGTGGATGATCATAAATCCCAAAGCACAGCAAAAACTTGTAGCCCTGATCTTAAAGACCAGCAGAACTGATAGAGGCAGGAGAAACATGAAGGATGCAGCGCTTTGTGACTGCTCTCCATAACTGCATTGCTCGTAAACTTGCACTGTGCTTTTGAAACCTTTGCCTGGTTTCAAAATAACCGTCCCTCCACTGGGGACATTCCTCTTTCCTAGCTACACTGGGATTTGGACCTGAATCCTACTTCGGAGTGCTGATATTTGAGCCTAAAGCTGCTTTTGTCATTGACTTGCCCTACAGTTTCCAAGGCTGCGATTCCGTGGTGCTGTAAAAGCAGCAACCAAAACTAAGGGATTTTATTATCTTCAAGAACGTTAGAAAAGACAGTTGTGTTTAATTAATTACAATTTAAATGGGAGATAGTTGGTTGCAGGAAGTACACTGGGATAGGTTCCTGGCTCTGTTCTTAACCCAGATCTTTCATCTGTTTGCTTGTCACACATGCTCACTTTTTACCTTGTGGAACAGTCTAAGAATGGGCAGAATCTCTGTGAGGAACTGGCTGAAGATATATACTAATATGATTCTTTCTGTGGAACTATTTCTGTTGTTATCTGGGGATAAAACCTTAGCTTCAGGGATATACTTCTCCTTGCAGAGTTTTCTGCTGGTTTTCTAATTCATAGCCTTTGCATGGTCTGTCCCTGAATGAAGGACTGCAATCAGTAATGAAGTCCTGAATGTTTAACAATCAAAGCTAAAAGTTTCATCACTATCCCCATAACTCCATTTTGCTCTAATCCTTATGGCAGACTCAGCAAGTGTGGCAGGCTGACACAGAAACATAAGCTACTTCTCTTATCTCATATTTATGAACAAGGAGTTTAATGTAATTTATATGTTTAAATCCAGAAAAGCTTACAGCTGTGTCATAGCTCACCAGTAGAGACAGTATATCATGTAAAAATAATATGAACTACATAAAAACTCCATTATTAACATCAACTTTTTTATCTTCCTAGCTGCTATGCCATCCAGGTATTACATCACACAAATACATTCTAAGTACTTTGAAGCAATGGGCTTCCTTTCCCTTGTGTTTGTAAAACAGAGCACTGATATGACTGCGTAATACTACTGTGCAGTTAAATACATGAATGAAAGGCTAAACTCTGCTCTCACAGCAATCAATAAATGGAGTTCTTTTAAATTTGGGCAATTTTTTAACATATTTGTGTTGTCATCTGAAAGAATAATCAGGGCTGATGTGGTCTCCAGGACATTTACATATACTTCTCTTTGAATCCAGATATTCCTATGAACCTGGATTCTTTTGGGGCTGTTACAATTTGAACAACACATAGAATCTTATAGGTATCACTGAAGCTCTTTATTTAAACTGTGACTTAATAGGATGTGTAAATTTGCATAGGACACAGTAGTTTTGGACTAATTTGCATGTTTCTAGAATGGGAAGAGACAGCAATATCAGTCTAATCAGAAGCAGCTCCAGAAATAACTCCATTAGAATTGTATCAATGGCATTTCTATGCACTTTTCAGCTACTCTGAGCTTGAAACACAAGACAACCAGGCTTCAGCAAATCATACACTATTAACATTTTTTCACTTTATAATTCAAAAGAAATTTAGGCCAAATTGATCATATTTACATGTGTAAGTGATCCTAACAATGACACTGAGACACGGAATCTGTCATACTTTCCCACAGTATGCCTCATACTATACAATAGATTGCTTCTTTTTCATCTCTCTTACATTTCTAATAGCAAAGATTGCATTTTCATTCAGAATAATTTAACATCGCTGTGGGTGTATCATCCATGTGAGCAACTGTTATTAGGCAAGCAAATTAGAACTGGTTTTTTTTTAAATTTCACATTTTCCAAAGCAGTTTAACATTTGCAAAGAAGACAAGACAGCTGCTTACACACTATACAGATGATGTCTGGATAGCTAGTGATTTGTATATCTATTCTTCATATTTAAAACAGTTGACCTATAGGATAGAAGGGCTGTGACAAGACAACTTATATCTTCATACTCTCAAGAGACTGTTCTTCTTTCATTTAAATTGTGAATGGCTGTTTTCCATGGATACTTAATACTAAAATTCTCTCTACTGCAAATACCTTGCAGTCCTTTCCAGACTGGGGATTTAGACAGAATTGTACATCACAGTTTGCCTTTGCAGCTGATGATATACAGTCCAGTGTATTTTATTCTAGAGGTGACAAATATATGATGTTGTATACAGCATCCCATACATTCGTTCCATTACATGAACTCAACTGTGTGAGAGGCAATTCTGAATTCCTTACAGTTTTACTCCTACCACTATAATTATAATGAATTCAAATTCCTCTGTCTTAATTGCATTTACCTGAGAAAATTATGTTGGGAACTTAATAATGCTAAGTTCTCTCAACAGTAACAAAACCAGCTTTCAATATCAGTCCAGACCTAATGGATTATCTGGAAATGTCTCTATCATTTATTGATTTTACAGGGATCACAGAGAACTTAAGCTCTAAATTTAAACACTTCAATTAACACACTTAAGTGGGGTGAGCCCAAGCTTAGCTTTCTGAACTTTTAAGAATTGTTTTCTCCATTGCCATCTTTTTTTCCTTTGAACGCCTTCCTTAGTGTAAGAAAATTGTCTTGACACCATGAACTGTATGATTTATATTATATACATTACATAACTTAAAATAGTTTTAATATAGATTAGATTAAAATTGATTTTAGGATTCAGGACTCTTGGGATGCGAAACAAACTTTTCCACCTTTGTTTATAAACAACTCAGATCTTTATGGGCAAGCTTATAACAGCTAAAATCATCATCATCATCATCGTCATCATCATCATCATCATCAAAAAAAAAAAAACAAAACAAAACAGTGTAGCACCAAAACAAGCTAAGTTTATATTTTCAAAGTACAGAGGCAGCATTTCTGGCTGCTGAAAGTCTTCATGAATATGCTACTATGTTGTTTTCAAAAAAAATTCCTATCCCTGTCGATGGTACAGCAGTTTTTTCAGGAGGAAAAACACTTAAGAATGGATTCTGCAGTTTCCTCATATCATCACACATTACATTGCAAGTGTCAATTTTCCTCATGTATCTTGTTGCACACTGCTATTAAAGGATCCACTCTGTAGTTCTGGAGGAGTAGGTAGGTGGAGACATCATTTATTTCTCATCATGAAGACATGTAATTGTGTCAAATTTTTTGCACAAGTGCCTGTTACAAGAATGATAGACTATTATATTGACTAGGACATTTTACATACAGACATGATTTGTGAGAGGTCTTAATTTTTGCTGCATGGCCTCTCTAAGTCAGAGGAATCAATTTGGTGAAATATAATTCGTAGCTTGGATTTTTCCTTCCAGAAAAGTATAATTTAAGCTGTAAAAATGCCTGACATGTAACACTTCTCTCTTCTTTCCCTTCTTTGCAAAGGTGAATCAAATAGACAAAAGGATTCTGACATTTTATGGTCTCAAAATATAAACAAAACATCAATGCATTTCCAATAACTTGCGCTGCCATTAGTTAGAAAACACCTGTAATTTCCTTCCCAGAGAAATTTATTTACAGTAACAGTGTAGGGCTTTTTCATATGCTTTGCCGTTTCTTAGAAAGTGATTAATATAAATTTTACTGCCATTTTTATAACTGTTGAAGGTGTTTTCTTTTGTTTGTTTGTTTTTCTTTTTTTTTTTACTTCACCTTTGCTCCTCTGCATCCATTTCACCTTTTACATTTTAAAGAATCTCAATAATCACCTGGAAGCTATATAAACACTGGCTACAATGAAAGCCATATCCCATTTATATGACATCTGAGAGACTAACTTTTGGAACACATCTGCACAGGTAGGCTGGAATACAAACACAGGAGACCTTCTTCCCCATCACAGCACAGTGACCTACAGGGGAGGAGATCCTTCTTAAGGAGAAAGAATGAGGACATTGCACTGGGATACCTTCTTGACAAAGCTCAGTATTCTCTGCACCAATTTACCCCTTGCCCACGGAGATGAAAGGATTTTTTTCACTCAGTAAATACTGGGAACAAGAAGTTCTGCCCAATGGAGGTTTTGGGAGGACTCAGATCAGCTATTGATGTTACATTTGGACACCTGTCTGCCCATAGCAGAAAGGGAATACATAATCACCACTGCCTGATGGAATATCCTCTGCATACAGGTGGAAAAGAAGCAGTAGCTGCTACTCTGGCAGTTCAACGCAAAGGGGAGAAGCACGAGCAGCTGCAGCTACTGCAGCAGCAACTTCCACAGAAGCAGCCTGAGAATCAAAAAAC
>JBCJKH010014577.1:0-25928 GCA_039877255.1 Loriculus beryllinus | reverse complement strand
CCAAGGCTCTGTCCAACCTGGCCTTAAACACTGCCAGGGATGGAGCATTCACAACCTCCCTGGGAAACCCATTCCAGTGCTTCACCACCTTAACAGTAAACAACACTGCATGCATTCCCTTGCACTTTGGTCTTCCACACAGCAACTAGGAAAAGAAAACTCACACAAAGACCTAAACCAGCATCTTGACCAGAGAGGAAATACAGGTTCAGGTCAGATTCAGAGCCGCAGCTGTCACCCTGCATTAGAACTGAGGCCTTTGAGAATGTGTCTCCCACACAATTTCAATTCAGCCCTGTTCTATCCCACTGCTTCATTCAGCTTTTCATTTCTTAGTTGCAGGCTGGTTATGCACGGGAGGCTATGAGGGCTGTTCATGCAGCAAGCAGCTATATAAGAGTACTTCATCTGCCTGGCCACTCTAATCCCACCCTGTATTCACTACACACCATTCAAGACTGCCTCTGAAGAGCGAGATTGCTCTTTTCTTTACAGACTGTTCCAGGCACTTAGCATTATGAAATACAAGCTTTCTACAAGTGTTTATTATCCTCCATAGAAGAGAATGTGTTATCCTGTTTTGCAGACCACAAGCTAGTAAAAAGGTTGATTTAGGCATTCAAAATCAGTGACTAGCTCTTAAGTGCATAGTCCAAAGCACAAAGGGTTAGAATCTACAAAGAAAAGGTCACAAATATTTTTCCTCACATTATTTACTTCCCAAAGAAGGAACTTCTTACTACAAAAACAAACACTTTCTTCCCCTTCAACCATTTTCAGCTGAAAGACAGGATATATGAAGTTCTTGCTTTCAATTGCTTGTATCATTGGAGCTATAGATGAAAAGTCCACTTCATCAACTGCACCATGGCAGGACGAGGGCACGCACTGCCCCAGGAAGTGAATGTTTTCTCTGCAAATAGATAATCCAGCTTTTTAAGTAGGGAAACTTAATAGAAAGAAGGACAATTGGTGCCATATAATAACTTAATTCAGAGGGACTAAATTGAGCAACCAGAGCAGATGATGACTTTATTAGGTGCTACCCCAGATATCTGTGTGCTTTTAGAACACCCCGATGTGTAATTGTTCAGCTTGTGAAATAGTGGCATAGCTTCACAGGATTCAGTGAAGCTCTATGAGCCCAGCTAAGGGTGATGTACAAAGCTGTATACATACTTCCTTTTCCTTTCATTCCAGCATTAATTCTGGTTCCAGAACTTCCAACCTTAAAGAGGAACTGCAAAAAAATTGCAACTCCAGCTGCCCCTTTCTGCATTTCAACCTATCCATCCTCTAACTGCATGGTTTTGCCTTGAGCAAATAGTAAAAATGAGACTTTGTTCATTTTTTCTGTGTTGTTAACTACAGAAGGAAAATATCTCTAAAACCCCGTGTATGACAAATTAGCTCCCAGTCCATTTTGGATCCCCACTGGATTAACTGTGGTACAAGACTAAGCAGAAGCTGTCCGACCACTGTCACAGCTGAAATCCTGCAGGCTCAGTAACACAACAAAATGCAGATGAAAGGCTTCAAGCTATTGAAGCTTCATGTAGTTCTACACACAAATCACACATAACTAGGTTGACTTAACTCCGCTCTAAAATTCAATGAGGGTAATGAATTTTTACATCTTCTTTGCTATTAGTGCCTTGCATGTGATAATCCCAGTAATATTATCTCAAATTCCTATGATACTACAATATTAATGGAAATGTAAAACTAAACTGCTGAAACTTAAACCCGATTAATAAAATATCCCGTCAAACAGATTCATTCCACTTCCTAAAGCAAAGAACTTCACTTGATCTCAGAGCATTAGCTATTTGAAATGCTAAAACATTTTTCTTTCAGTTGTAAAAGATTTTTCCACAGGCAAGAACTTGTTTGTCACTATTCACACGGCAGCCTTTCCACAAGAAACAAGAATCCTGCTCTGTATCCTTGTGTTTAGGCACTGGAATATCTAACAAGAATAGGTAGAAATTATTCCAGTGAGTTAACTGGCTCTTGGAAATGGTTTGGAAAGAGAAACTCCCTCAGATTTTCTCCTCTGTTTGAAGAAATGTGAGTTGCCAGTCAAAATTAGGATCTGTGTTAGGAAGGGCAGCATGAGCAGACCTTCACTCCCATCTGCTTAGGTAGTCTGGAGGTGAGACTAAGAAAGCCAAATTGAGAAGAGTTCCACAGTGAAGCCCCAGGTGGGAAATTTCTTGGGATTTGAATGCCTGAGTTCAGTCTGAATTTGTGCTGACCTTATTGCAGGTGACTTGCCGTGGAGACCCATATCTGAGTTTAGCAGAAAAGCCGATGTGAAGCCGTAAAGCAACCCAACACATCCTCATGACTGCCAGAAAAATGCAAACATATTTCTCCTGCTTCTTCTCTGGTTTCAACCAAGTCGAACACTCGGTACCCCCCCTGGGGACATTAACACAAAGACAATTCCCAAAACACAGGAAAGTGTGATCCTGACACAGGCACGTTCATGCTGGAGGTCAGTTGGGAACAGCACACCCCTATCCCAGCCATCTGGCTGTGTTGCAAACAGCAGAGGAGCATGCAGAGCAGTGCAAATGAGCATGGCAGTGACAGACATCTTTCATTCAGGAGAAGCGCGAGTCTCAAACGAGAGAGCAGAAGAGGGAGCTTGGGGCATACATGCTGCGAATGCACCCTACTGGATTTCATTTGTTCCATTAATACCACAGGAATCACAGCTCTGCACATATGTAAATACTTGCAAACTAGCAATCCTTGCTTGTGCAAGTGGAGCACATTAACACAGCTTACAACTTCAAGCCAGCACTGCCACCCATGGAACAGATGGGTCCTTACATGAGATGCATTCAGGCTACCCAGGCTCAAATAAACCCCTGGACCAGAAGTCTCCAGCACTCCCACCACAGCACAACAAGCAGAGACAAACTCTGTCCTCATCATCTGCCATCATGCAAATCTAGGGGAGCAGGTTGGACTTTCTGAAGGTCACTTCATGCTCATAGCACCACTGACAGGACATACCTGGCTGCTTTTTTGGCCAGTGAGGTGCAATTTGGGTCTCCTGGGCTTTAAAACAAGGAAGAGAAAGAACCGCTCCCACCTCCATAGGGCACGGTTTTCGTTTAAAGACCTCAAACATAAGACTGCTCACAGGAGCTGCTTTGCTTTCACCAGAAACTTCTGTGTTTTGTAAGTTCCATTGTTACTAAAAGGTTTAACGATTTAAACAGCACTCTTGATTTAAGAGAGGCTTTCACTCTTCACTGAATATCACACCTATAGGGGACTAACACAAACATGAGGAATCTGCTCTGGAATCTTCTAAGGCTGATAGTTCTCAATTCAGGAGTTTTATTTTAGCCACAAATTCCTCTGGAAATACTCAAGACTTTCATAATATTAAAAGAATACCCCAATTCCTAAGTTCTAAATTATATTATTTTAGCTAAAGGCAGTATTTTAAAAACCTTGCTTCTCTAAGCCTATTAACCTACCAAGTTCAGCTACAGGAGCAGAAAAAAAGCCTCCTCTCGTCGCTTATTGACACTGGATGTCATCTAAATGGCTAAAATGCAATACTGCTCCTAGGATTATTACTCCATGAGAGAAAGGTACTTGAGAAGGGACTCGTAGAAGAAGCCACACTCACAGAGCTAAGCCGTATGGGCAAACCCCCCTTCTAATTTCATTGTATTTATAGGTCAGCTAGTTTTATTTTGAAGCACAGGAGATTTACCAGGAAAATTCATTACTGCCACTTGCTCTGATTTTCCTTCTCAATACAATTAAGCTTTGCTAATTGTCTATCATGATTAAAATCATGCCAATAACAACCTTGTTTCCCCATTTGGCTGCGCTCCAGACTCTTCAGAACTCTTGTTTAAGGGCAGTTCTTCCTGTAGCAGTTGTGAAAGGTCTTTTACCAGACACATCAGGTGAGCTGTTGGTCTGTTTGCCAATAATTTAAGAGAAGTCAGGATTCTACCAGTGGATTTTCCAAGGGAAAGATGATGGTCAAAAAGCAAAAACATTGCCAACAACTGTATTTTAAGTAAAAGAAGAGTGAGATTCATTGAAGACTGAGAATTCATTCTTGCAGGTCAGAAAAATGACCTCAAACTACAGACAAAGATATGGAGGTGTTGAAATGAATGATTACTTCAGGGCTGTATTATCCTCCCAGCAATACAAAGGCAATGTAAGCCATGGAAATTCAGCCAGAACATAGAAAAGGGAGAAAAGAGGAGAGAAAAGAAGTGGGGGGTGGGGAAGAGGGAGAGAAAAGAAAGAATCAGCTCTGTTGTTTGAGCACAAACTGCTATTTCTCAGCTTTATTCCCTCAGTGGAAGGCAAACCAGGGGTGCAGAGGGGAGGACCAAGAGATGAAGGCAGCTCTTCTTTGCGTTGGACACAAGGGCACCCAGAGAACCCCTAGCAGGGGGAGCAGGACACAGCTGGGAGGCCAAAGCCATCCTTGGCTTCTTCCTACCTTCGCTTCACTTCCTTCCCCCTTAGGAACTTCCCTTGATGAACAGAGACAGAGCTTGGCTTTTAGCAGTGCTCATCAGCAAATTTCTGACAAAACAGATTTTCAGGGCAGAATATTGATTTATTGACACTAAGATGTTTTAACTTTCAATGCTCTTGTTTCCCAACAGCTCATTTGCTGGTTTCCTCAGGAATCAGCATTCCTTGGGTAGCCCTACCTCGCACCAGGGACAGTGCTACAGGGGTACTCACAACCAAGGTTCTGGGGCTCTGCTATTCCCAGCAAGGAAGACAGAGACAGAACACTACAAGTCTCACAGTCTGCTTTAATGTTTTTAATGCCTCCACATAAAACTCAAGCAAGCTTCAAATGAGTCCTTATACCTACACATCACTTGAGTGTCCCAGAGTCCCAAATAAGCAGCTCACCATGTGCCTCACCTTTGGCAGTATAATACATGTGTGTGGACTTTTCTAGCTCATTCATAGTTAACTCTACACACTTCTGCTACCTAACACATTCTGTGTCTCATTTCCCCTTAGGAAAAGTAGAAGAAGCCACTGCCTTTCTCTCCACTTCTGTCTAATTTACACTGTAACCTCTTTGGGTCAGGACCTATTTCTTGTTACGTGTTCATACAGTGCCTAACACAAGGACAACCTAATCTGAGACCCCTTTTTAATGCAAATGTAATCGAGAGCCAGGCCGTTTGAACAGAAAGGGTAATTTTGGTTCCCCCTCGGTAATGGAGTTTTTCTCTGGGAACAGATAATTGGGCTGTTTTGTCATTATTCGTTTTAAGTGAGGTTAAGGTTCTATTGGTGGGAAAGTGAAATATGTATTGTGGGCTAATCAGCAGTCAATATCAAAATGTGCTGTGGCAGAGCCCTCCCTGCAGTTACTGCACTTAGTAGATGGGTTGTACTAACACAATTAAGGGAAGAATATGGCTATGTACACGTGTCGATCGTTATACTTGCGCATCTTCTTATACAGTTCATCACGTACAGAAGGGTTTGAAGACTAGAAACATGTCCACAACAGTTACGGATCTAGACAGAGAACTGCCTGAAGGCAGGAGCTACAGTTAGAGCAGTTTAAGTTACTGCCTCCTCCAGAGGAAGCAGTCAGAGGCAGTGGTACCCCTGCTCCTTGTCTACCATGACACGTAGTAAAGCAGATTTCAGTCCAGTGGTGGGTTAAGTTGGGCAGTTTCATTTGCCTTTGTGGAGGACTAGAAGGACCCTCACAATCAGTCAATACATCCCAGCTGAAGGCAGTAGAATTTAAAGCAGTGGAAGTGAACCGCTGGCAGCTGGTTATATTTTCTTGCTCTAGAGTCAATAGGGTCAGTGAAGATGCGACCTGGTAAATCCAGTCCAAAGAACAGCAGATTTGATCCTTCATTCCTACATGCTACTAGTTATCAAAAACCTTTTTCTCCTCTCACAGGAAAGCATGTTTTTCATGGTGCCAGGGCACAGAACTAAAAACATTCTTCATCAACTTTGTTGTCAAATACATTTCAAATGCAGCAACCTCCATCTTGGTGCTATTTGTTTCAGTCTGAGAGAAGGCAAAGGGCTGCCAATCTTTCACCATTTCCTAGCATGAAGGACAGCTTATCAGAAAATAGCATCAGTGGCAGATATTTGAAATACATTTATTCCAAGGTGTCTCCCACTCTTTCTCATGGATACTAGATTTAAAACTGCTACTAGACAGCCTAGCTTTTCCAAACCCATAATGGGCTATTCTGGTTAGTCTTTTAATAGAGTGAATCCAATTTGCTTCTGAGTGTAAGCCATACTGCTGATATGAATCACAAAGCAATATATAAAATATACCTTGGATCTATTAGAAACTTTCTTCCCCTGCAACATTCACATACCCAAGATTTAAATCAAAGAAGTCCTCTCCATTAACATGCAGAAAGGAAAATCCTTGGCTCCAGGATTTACACCTTGCTTTAGTAAGATGGATCCGAATTTTGACAACCTCCTACAGACACTGCAAAGAAAACCTGCTCATTCCAGCTGTTACCCGAGTCTCCGAATTCCTTTAACACTTAGATTTTAATCCTCTAATTACATGACTTGTAAGCTACTGAATTCTCTGTTCAGGAGAATTTGTCCAGGATACCCTGCAGACAGAAAAAAGTGGTATGTTTCTGCAATGCTTAATTCTCCCACAGTGAAGTCATACTGGACCAAACCTACAAAAGCCAGTCTGAGTAAGAAAATAATTAGCATGCACTCATTCCTTTAAATGCCAGGGAAAAAAACTGTCCAATATATCTGAAATTTCAATGCCTTTTCCCCCCCAGTGCCTTAGGCATTAATGGCTTTTTAGCAGGATATAATATGTCATTTTCTTAAGGCAATTTTCAATGTTTTTCACCTTCACAAAGAACGTACTGGGTTAATCTTTCCCTGCTGACATCATAAGGATGATTTCTCCAGTTAAAAAGGTCTTCAAAACAAAAGGAATTAAAAAGAAGAGCTCATTTACAGTTTCTTTGCTGAGCAGACAAACTGTACTCCAGGACCGTTCAATGACAGCCTGCAGGACAGTTGTCCATTCAAATGATTATCATATTGCTATATGAGTCCCAGCAGCCCCTGAATAAATTCCTACATTATAGTCCAGGCTCTGTTGTATAAAAAATTCAACCATCTCTCATTTGTGACTCAGGAGACCTGGGTTATGCTCCTGGATTTGCCATTGCCCTCTGGTATGTTGCCCTGCAAAAATCTCTGCCTATCCTCCACCTCTAAGTTGAGGATCAGGATCTCTTTATAAAACACTCTCCTGTAGAGGGTTCAATGTATAATTGTTAAGTTTCACCCTTTCAAATGGCTCTTCTGGAAAGCAAAGAATTTCAGTCTTCATTTAAAGTACAAACCCAATGTGTAAATGAAAATACCTCTGAAACAAATTCTGTTTGTTTTCCATCCATTGTCTGTATACACTGACATGCAGTTCATCTTATTTTCAGCGGGCTGGGAAAAAGTTAGCACTTAAGCACTTATTTCTGCTGAAAAACCATTCATATAAATAAAAGGAAGACAGAGAGAGACGAAGTGCTCTGTATGGACACTTTAAGCTGACAGAGAAAATGCTCGCACCGCAACAAACCGGAGCACACTCTGGGAGGACAGCGCTATTCTTGATTTCATCTTTTAAAGAAAATGAAGAAGAATGAATAGCTATGCCTCACTTACTCTTGAAGCAAATCAAAATGAATATGCTGGTAGCTATTTTTTATCTTCCAGGTCTTGTTAATGAAAACAAAAGACCTAAATCTTTGATTACTTCCCCTCTGTGTCAAAAATAATAGTCCATGTCCTTTCTAGTTCGATAGAAAGGAGACTTGCTAGATTTAAGTCCTTTCATGTAAAACGCTATCACACAGGTTTGCACCAGTCTAACCCACTAAAATGAAGTTGAAAAAAGATGCCTTTTTTTCTTTCTCCCCCCTTTTGGAAGTGCACTGCAAGCAATGATTAGATTGCATTTGCCAATAAATCTATAGGGACAAATGAACCAAAATAGCTACTCCCTCTCCAACCTCTCAGTTAACAGGCTTCCTTTGTTAATGATGTTATCATTTCATGATTTGTTTTAAACCTTACTCTTTCCATCTGGTGCCTTTCAGAACCAGTAAGTCCCATCCTAAAGGCTGTGCAAAATGCATTTAGGACATCCATGCTTGTGAATTTGTATTTTAGCAATTTCAGCAGCACTCATGGTCCTAATTAGGTGGAATCTCAGACACTCAGACCTTTCAAGAGCCCATGGTTCAAGTGAAAATACGTCTCAGCAAGAAAACACTATGTTAGTACAGAACAAAATTAAAGTGACAGCAATTGATTGAAACTAATGAAGACATAAAATGATAAGGGAGGATAATTTTAAGAACGTAGGGATAAGGAATTATAATCCAGAAAATCAAACGTAACACACAATTACAAAGAATCAAGTGTCAAGGGAAGAGTGACCTTATTCCACCGAGGTCATTCAAATTATTCTAATAGCAGCTTCCTGCTTGTCACTATTAACCATAAATATGGGTGGTTTGACTTGTTAGTGGTATGTTTTTTGCCTGATATACTGAGTAGTACATTTTATTCCCATGTAGATTCTATTTCATTCCCATGTAGATTCTATTTCATTCCCACAATTTTTCCCCAAAATGCATTTGCAGCTCAGTTGTTGACCCGGAGAAGCCAGTCTTTACATCCAGCTGTACCCCAACTTCTGCCACTGTCTCACTTTGCCCTCTCATTTTTCCACCTACAATGGATTTGTTTTACACAGGCCATGAAAATCAATGCTTAGTACGACGCATATAATTATTCAAATAGAACTTTCATTTCCAGTAATTACTGGTGCAGCACTATTTTTCTTGCTGATGTTTTAAGTAACCTGAAGAGAAAAAGGGAGACAAGAGAGAAGACACAGATAAAAAAGCAGTTTAAATGACTCCAACCTTTTAGCAGAGTTCTGCCAGTCTGAAGCTGAATACATCATTCGGAGTGTTCTTTCCAAATGGTTGTGTAACCAAAAAAAAAAAGGGAAGTAAATCAGGGCGTGATTAGTCTCTGTAGCAAGAACCAGGTAAGAGAACAAATCAAATCTAACACTAGGAAAGCAATAATGGAAAATGCCTGTCTCACTGACAGTTCCCTTGAGATAAACAATCTAACAGCACTCAGCTGAGCCAGTCTTCTCATCGGTACTGCAAAAGCCACTTGTCTACGCTGGGAACTTTGTGGAAAAAGAATACCAGCTGTAGATTATCCCCTGTTAACATTATGGATCTCTGTGTTTAGCAAAGATAAGCAATTTAACATGTTATAGTCCAGAAACTGATCGGTTACCCTCTGAGATTCTCAATTAACATTTTCACAACTCCAGGAAGTTAAAAGGAGCCCAAAACTCTTGAACGTCTTTGAAATAGGTAACGCTATATAAAGACCACAATATTTTTTCTTACTGTTTTCCTTTCCCAGCCTCACCAGTTAACATCAGTAATATTTCCAGGCTCAGCCTCTGATCATCACTATATTAAGCATTTCCTACCACACACTGCCTCCTCATGAGCAAAAAGGTAGTCCCAGGGCCTGCAAAGCACTGAATACAAATAGACTGTTGTATGAGAACAAATATGAAAACCCTAAAAGCTTTTGATCCATGTGATGAAAGCCAACATCGACATGAATTACACCACTCAAGGAGAAGCCAGCTAATAGAGCACTCACAAATCTTAATTCATCCATTTTTCTATCAGAATTCATTTCATACTAATTTTAGAGGACTAACATGGCCCTGCCTAAGGCACTACAACGTGCTCAAGATAACCCAAACAGACGTTGTATCATTCAACACATCAACTGCCTATGTGAAATCAGAATTAATGATGGAACAAAGTGACCAAAGAGCCTCGTCCTACATTTAGCAAACCAAATTAAACCAAATTCACTTGAATGACTTTTACATGAGCTCTTAATTTCCCACTTCTGTGGCAGCAGCAAGCCCCAGTCTCCCTGGCTCAGACCCATGAGCCAGGCTCCGTGTTTTGACTCACATGTTCGTGGGTTCTGAGCGCCTAAACTGGTAGGGAAGTTGTGAAACAGATACTCCCTCTACCACGTTAGCTGACACAAGTGACGTATCCCCAACACAGAGATTAAGAGTGAGAGGCAGCCCCATCCTCACCTTACCACCCATCAGGACTGCATTTAATCCCTGACTTTTACCAGCCACAAAAAATGAAGCGGTGAGAAATGTATTAACCTTTATAGTCATGCATAACAATCTGCTGTACATCATGACTTAAACTGGAAAATATGCCTGACAGTAGAATTTCACCCTCGTTAGATAAAATGAGGAAAGGTGACTGTGTGTGATCCTTGCCCCGTGCTTCCATTGTGAAAGGAGACAATTGGCAACAGCATTTCTTATTAATTACATGTTATCTCTTTGAATAGACAGGAAAGATGTGATTTCTCCTCGCTCTTTTTGCTGGTGCAGTGTAAAGAGACACTTATTAATTGGACAATACATTGGGCTTTAAGATACTTAAAACTCCTAAACCCAACAGATGAATCCAGAGCTAAGAATGAGGTATGCCACTTTCCAATACAGATCAAGGGAAGCTAACAGGGAATGTTAACATAACTGAAATCACTAGGGCAAAAAGCCACTCACCACAACCAGCAGAGAAGCATGAGCCTTGTGTCCAATCTCTTTCCTGCCCATTCAACGTGCCCTGCTCTTAGTCCACTGCCCAGGCCATTTCTATTTAAAATGGATAAGCAAGAAGAGGTGCCTGTACTTGTTCAAAACCACCTAAAGAAAGTGTCCCTTGCTCCCCCCTGGGTCCCTTGGTGGCTGAAGCACTCAGGGTATCAAAACCCCAAATTCTGCCTAGAGGATCTTCTCCATCTTGTGCAAGAGATCCTGCCTACCACAGCCTACCCTCAAGCAAACTCCAGATAAACTACACACAAACATCTTCTGCTCCATTTCCACAGCATCACAAACTTATAGCTACTCCTGGAAGCATGCACCCGTTGCAGAAAGAGCCCATGAGAAGCCTCCTCTTTTCCTCACAGTCCAGCTCAAAAGCCAAGTCTCCTCACAAGTGAGCCTTGCAAGCCTGCAAGTGGGCATCTTGCTCACCTCCCACCTGGTTGGCTCCCTCCAACCTTCTCTTAGAGCGATCTAAGATCAGGGCATTAAAACTCAGTGCATTGAAGTGGTTATACTTGCACTTATCTCCTGTTTTGCAGAGGGGTTTTTCAAGGTCACATTTTGAAAGTTTTTCTCTATGAACTACAAGCACTAGAAGCTTGAAAGCAGAGCAAGGTGAGAGATCGAGACCTGATGCCCTGAGAAAGAGACAAGACACCTGAGAGCTGACAAAACTCATTTAAACATTGACATGTTACACCGAACGTGTCCAGAAGTGACTGGGTTTTCTAAGTACTTACACAGTGCTATCACAGGATTTAAGAAACCTAAAGCACTAGAGATTAGTGCTTTAAAACCTAACCTGACCTGAAGCAAAAGGGATAGGTTCCAAGGAAGAGCTGCTCATTGCTTGTCAGCGATCTTACTCCAGCAGTACTCTGATTTTCCTTGCTGGGTAATGCCAGAGCACAGACTGTCCCTTCAGACTACCAGAACAGGTCAGTTATAGTACTCTGCATACGAATTGGCTGCATTCATATGTAAAGTTTTCTTTCCTCTGTCGCACTGCTGTTTGATTAATTAGTGCCATTAAAGCACCTACACAGAGAACACACGACAACTTGCCTTTGCTAACAGTGGGAAGAGGGAGCAGTTCCTTCTGAATTCAGGGAAAAGCCTCTGAAGTGGAAATAGATAAAGATAATCAAATTCAGATGAGATTAAAATTAACAGACTATCAACCAAATGACACTATTAATAAATGTCCACAACAAGGAGGGACAGAAAGGACTCTGAAAAGACCAAATGTAATTTAATTAAACAAATGAGCACATACAAAAGAAACCATAGCAGATAACCAATGGAAAGACAAATAAAGATTTCAGCAATAACTGATGTTATATTATTCACTGTATAAAATGAACCGTATCAATGTTCCTCTCCGTTTGCATAGCAAGACGCAGGTGGAAAGCCTTGGGATTTTAACTGTAACCTTGTAACACTATAGATACTTGTCCTCTGCATTAATAAATGAAGTTTTGTTCACTGTGTAGCACCCAACATCAGGCCATGAGTGCAGAATATATATATGTACTCACAGCAGTCTTGTGATGCTAGGGAATACCATTATTCTGATTTTATGGATAGAGTTTTACAACCTCATTAGTCTTGAGGCAACAAAGCTTTCTTCGTAGAGTTTGGCTTGATATTACAGAGCGTGAAAAATCACATCCCATCATCTACATGACTAAAATAGACAACATTTCTGATGCAAATGCAATAAGGTTGACAAGACCCTGCCCATCAGCTGTGCTGACTGCTGAACAAGGCGGGGAGCATAGACAGACTATGGAAGAAGGAATATGATGGCATTGGCTGGGGATGCATGGATGAAGGAAGGAAGGCTCTCAGCTTTAGCCCTGTTTCTTCAGTTCCTCAAAAGATAAAAGGGAAGTCTCTTGTTTCTACATTAACACTTGCAGAAAAAGTACCCTAATGTTACCCTAAATGTCATCCCAAACTCAATAACCATCCAGCAGCATGCACTGAACATCCCCTGCAATGCCTGTCCTGCTGCTCTTCAAAGTAACACTCATAAACCTCACTTTCTAGCAAGGCAACTCACTGTCCTCACCCACTACACTCCGATAACAATGCAAACTGCTACAGAAAAAGAAGGTGCATCAGAATATGCTGGTTATTTATGTAAGCCTGCTATTGCTAGTATGGCTCTATGTTGGCTCCTGAAGGAAAAAACATGGCCAAAAAGAAACGGAACTGAAATGAACCACAACCTTTTAAATATCATAGCCATCTCGATACAGAAGCATCTTCCAATACTAATTTTGCCTTGAAAAGTCCCACTCCAGAACAATTGTATAATAACAAAATATTTACTCTACTGAGACAATGAAAACTCTTAAATGATGCCACCAAATGGTTTATCATTGGATTCTACCACCACAGCACCTTCTATTGTAGCAGGTTCCTAATTGTTACTGTTTTCCTGCATCACTTCATTAATCAGTTCATTTGATTTCACTGTGTTTCAGTCACTCCACATAGGAACCACAGAGTGGTGGGTGTTTCTAATGAGATCCTGTGAGGACCCTGAGTAATTGACCCTCAACTATACAACACTTTTATCAACAAGCTGGAAGAAAATACGAAAACGTGATTTGATAAAAACGTCAAATGACTGACAAAGATTAGGAGAATAGTAAATAATGAAGTGGAGAAGGTATCGATTCAAAGCAACCTGATAAGATCAACACAAGCAAACATTATGTGCTTGGCAGTACAGCTACTGAATGAGTCCTAAATCCCAATTAGGAATTAGGATAAACTCAGTCCTAGCAACAAAGAACATAGAGTGCTTTTATAGGATCAGAAGTCTATTTTGGGAAGCCAGGAGCTAAAAAGCAGAAAAAACTTGGAAATCATGATCAGGCATTGCTGTTGTAACAAGGGGCTAAAGCGTTCTGTAACTGTGTTAGCAGAATAAAGCCACAGAGGAATAGAAAGATTATATCATGTTGTTAATGTCAATTGGTACAACCACAACAGTAATGTAGCAGTGCTGTTCCCATGATGGGTCTTGCATGAAACATCCACAAGAATGACTAAAAGAACAGAAAATAAGAGCAAAAAGTAAGGAACTTGATCCATTTAGTTTATCAGAAGGAAACAGAGGGCACAAGTTGATCACAGCTTATTAATACCTACACGGGACACTGAAGTTCAGTAATTGAAGCCTCTATTAAATAAACAGAGCTATAATACAATCCAGTGGCTGGAAATAAAGCTAGGCAAGTTCTAACTTGAAATGAGATGCTGGCTTTTAACAGTGAAATAAATATCAACTGGAAATGATTTACTGAGAGTTAAGCTGCGTTCCTTAACATTGTAAACCTGTATTTCACAAGTGGATGTTTTCTCACAGATACACCCCAGCTCTGCTGGATTAATTCAGGGTAGCCTTCAGGAGGTCAGAAGATTATTACACTGGTCCTTTCTGGCTTTATGAACCACAGGTCTCTAGATCAGTCCCTGTCCTATACCTAAGGCCTTAAGTGTTTCCTTCAGGTCATTAAGTTTAACATCCACTCTCCTTTCCTTTAGAATATGCAATTAAAGCTACAACTGCTTCTTTAATTTAATGGTAATCAAACCCGAGCTGGCCCCAGTGTTTTCTGTAACCAACTCACTATTGCAAAGGAAAAGTTGGACACTGTCTTCGGAGCCAGTGACCAGGCTGCCATAAGGGGACAGGAACAACAGCACGACCGACTGTCCCTCAGAAGACAGTCACAGTAAGGAATCTAATTAAAGAGCTGTGGCATCAGAAACCATTCTTGGAATACAGGACCTCAAAGGAGCAAAGCTACAAGGAGCCAGCACAAAGGGTTCATTGAGTCCTGACATCAAAAGACAATTCTGTTGTTGAGATAAGCTTCTCTCAGTCCCCATCCCATGGTAATGCAGGACTTCCCCTTGTCTACATCCTTTTTTTCCTCATCCGTGACATGATATGGACAACATCCCTTTTCCTGGAAAAGTTCTTCCTGGCCCTCCTCCTCCTGTTCCTTGTCCACAAGTCTGAGCCTATTCAAGCTTCATGTAGGCTCAGTTAAGCACCATTTTACTGCGGCAAAATAAACCAGCTCTAACACTCAGCCCCCAGTTTCCAAAAGCAGCTCTCATTGGTACTGTGTGGAAGAAAGATTCTTATGTAAAATAAGGATGACTTTTAAACGTTTTCACTGGAAGCTTCGGAGTGCAGGACACAATATATCCTAGCTGAATAATGCAGTCTAAGCAAGTACCCATTACTGATGATGATTATGCACCAGAGCACCTCATTAAGCCTTTGACTCTCTGGTATCCATCTAATCAAGACAATTGCACATCATTGTTATGTTTCTCAACTATGACACGACCTACCAGGCTTGAAAAGGGGCAATTTCTGAAACCAAAGGTACCACTGCCAACAGTGGAGTGAAACACAGGAAAGGCTCCATATGCTTAAATAGCTCGAAGATGGAATGTTTAAAACCAGACTCCAATTACTCCAGTCATAAAAGACCGGTGTTTCCTCCAAAGGACATGCATGCACATGAAGTTCCATCAGGAGTACTAAAACATATGCAAAGTCTATTTGTTCTTCTTTGCATACACACACGCTTGTCACTATGTATCATGAGTTCCATGCCTGTACTCAGATCTTAAGAGTACTAGAAATAGAAATGCCTTTCCTTATGTGTTGTAGAATTAGCTTTTAAAGTGTTAATCATGTTGTGACCACCAATGAGGTATTTTGTACTTTTCCCTTTGCAAAGCACTTTCCAATGATTACTTAGTTATCTAACAATGACTTAGCAAAAAACTCCCCCAAAAGAGAGACAACAAGAAATAGTAGGCATATGGTGATCTGGGAAACCAAATCTAACTGTTATGCTCTAAAATCCCTTCCGTTAATGCAGAAGACAGAAAGGAATTTGCTCCTAACATAGCATCATGCACATAGCTAGTAAGGGACTCCGTAAATTGCTAGCTCACAGAGAACAGGGTATGGGAATTATTTAAGTACATTTGTTTAGCAGAGATGACACAATCCATAACCTCATCACTGAAATAACTAAGACAGCCTTAAAGTAACAAAGAGACTGCTGCCATTGCCACCACCATCACCACATGCCACTTCAGATGACTACATACATAAGCAAAATATAATAACACAGATAACCTGAGATGAAAAACATTACATTGCTGTCTTTGGATTTTGGTTTAGTCTGAAAATATAACCCGGCTTTTATATGAATTTAACTATTTACAAATAAAAACTAACTCTTGTGTACCAATCTATTTGCAGTGCTATAGATTAACCAACTGAAAGGATAAGGAAGAATGAACTCCAAACACACCAAGATTTGATTACATTCCTGTTGTTAGCAGAGGTAATTTATTCTATGTTGTAAGCACACACAGCCCTTGGAAACCATCTGAGGTCTGAGTGGAAAGGACTTAGCTGAGTTGCTTTGGTGAGAGTGGCTTTCCTTTTACTGAGCCATCAGCAGGGAGGTCAGTAATAAAATTCTTAATGTCTTATTACAAGCGCAATACTTCACACCTAAAATGAAATTCATTTTCCTGATGTACTCATGGGAGTTTACATGGAGATAAAGAACATGTCACATTTATTCCTCAAACACCTGATCATACAGAATGCACAAGCCTTTATGCTGAACAGGTTTTAGCTACAGAACTGAGAACCTCCTTTTGGCAACCCTGTGTGGCTTCTCCAGCAAGTCAGCATCTCTCTTGCTGATCCACAAAAGAGATGGGGAGACCATGACTTACTTCTTTGAGATGATGCTGATGGCACAGCAGGACTATCTCAGAAGTCTCAGTAACATAATAAAAGTCTCAGTGCTCTGAAATAACATTAGGAGACTAATGTGACTCTGGGTTTCTCAACAGACTGGAGCCTTGTTGGTTTATTGCACGCAATTTAGTGATAGTCATACCTTTCATGGGGTGCAAAAATGCCTTTTTTTTTTTTCCTTTTTAATAACAGCTACAGAAAATCAATAGATTTCATGAGTTCAATTAATCCCCACAGCTGCTGTGCCGGAGTCAGGAGGAAACAAAAAAATTCTCCATTTCTAAGCTTTGGGACTAAGCTTCCCCACTGTTGTCTGTAGGGGAGGATGGTCCTTGAGTACCTTAGACTGTGGTTTCCATTAAAGCACGTTCCCCTACAATTTGTGATGGTTATGTAGTGCTAGACTATGTTCTGAACTAACAGAGTCATGCAGTCATTTATATTTAAATGTATTGGATAGCCTTAAATATAAAGCCACTAGGATTTAGGTTTGGATAATGGATTGAGGTCCTTGGGGCAGTCCCTGTCTCAGCACTGCTGAGTTACAGGGAGGTTCATTACTGGTACTTATTCTTAAGTAATTAGAGAAACACTGACTACTTGAAAATCCATTTCTAGATCTTTCTCAACAGTGGATACTCAGCAGGAGGTTGGGGAACCGTTGCAGACAACTTTCCAAGACAAAGTCCAAGATTCAAAAGCTGCTAAGCACCCATGCCCTAGGTATCATCAAAGCACATCAGACTTTGTGACTGCTGCAGGGCCAACTATGCGTGTTGTTTGATTACAGTTTAACCCCTTTCCTCTGTATGACAGAAACCTGCAAAACACCTCGTATTTATGATATATTTCCTCATCCAAACTCTGACTCAGTTTTGAGAACCAGCTGCTAGACAGGGCCTGGGCACCCACGATGCTGACCTGTGCTCACAGGGGACCTTACTGAAACGTGTGCCGCGCAGTCTACATCTTCTCCAGGAAAAAGGTTAATGTTTTATTTCTCTTTCTAAATAGCCAGTTTGGGTCCTGTAAAGGGCCTATAAAACTGGTCTTGACTAATTACTTTGTGGTAAAAGCAGTGACCTCGAGTAGATCATTGTCCCTTATTGCTGCCAGATTTGATACCAGGACAGTTATCCTGGTGTATAAAGGCTCCTTTTCACATCACACGGTCAAAGCCTTTGTGCTTCCAACTCTCATGTGCAATTTTTTGCCAGTGGCAAAGCTGAGCTATATCTGAAATGTTTATTGAGTTATTCACCTTTTGCACAGCCCCGAACAGCTGCCTTGTGACAATGTCACTTCCCAAAAAAGCTATTTCTACACGAGCACACAGCTCATGGTGACAATGTAAGTATAGGGAACGTACCAAGGTACTGCAATAGCCAAAAGGGCAGTGAAGACCCCCATTCAGTGCTATGGTCCTGAACGGGTGGGTTATATCCCACATCATCCTTTTGCCAGACGCAGGTATGGGGGGTTTGCAGCAATAAAAGATCATTCCTCTCTACTCTATCTACCAAAAAGGCCAATACTGGGATCTCTGAACTTCTGGTACACGACAAGCTGGTTTTACATCCAATATGATTAGTGGCCACGTACCACAGCATCACAGGCGCTCATGTACCCACTGAAAGAGGACCCGGAGCGTTCTCTCCTGTTGGAGTGTGGATCAGTTTGTATTTCTCAACATGACGATGGTGGCTGCCAAACCCGATAATGAAAAATTGAAAGTCAAATAACCCCTATTAGTCTGTCAAAGGTTGATGGAGCTGGTACTGTATTTTCCCATTGTGAATGACTACCATTGTTAAGAGCTGACAGGCAAATCTCTGCAGAAATATGGACTCTTTGTGAGAGCTATTTATAGTAACATATGACAATGCAGTGCTATAATATGCATACTAAAGCACTGCCTGGGATATGCAAGAGCCCCCTGGTACAATTTCTGAATTGTAAGGCAAAATTCCATTAAGATAAGAACATTTGAGAGGCCTAAACAGATGAGATATGGAGAAGTGGGGAGGAACGATTTGGGTTTCGTCATGGCACAGAACCAACAGCATCAGTATGTACGACAGCCTTTTAGGGATGAGTAGAGAGCACATTTATCAGTAGCACAAGAGCAAAAAAAAAGTCAGGTTTATGTTTATTTTGCTCTGCTTTTCTTTCTTGGTGTTTTTGTTGCGGTTTGTTTGTTTGTTTCATTTTGTGATCAGTCTGTGCCTGGATCCCACAAGAACAGGTAAGTGCTGTTCATGATAATCAATAGCGAACAACAGCAGGATGGATGGCTGCAGGAGAGATTCAGAGGCACTCTCTCAAATATTGAATATTAAGTGGGACCGGTACCTAGTATGCTCAATGTATGCAGAAGCAGGTCCAGGCTCCGCAGCAGTGTTAGCAAAGTCAGTACAAAGCCCAAAGATGAGGACCAAATGAATGATTTCAGCAATTCCAGAAGGACTGGATGACACAGAACAGAGTGCAATGGCAAGATAAAACAGCCAGCACGGCTGAGCATACACTAGTATGATTAAGCCTCCTGCAGATAGCCCTCCCCTCCTCCTTGCATGCCAAAACTCATGTTGACAAGGCAGAGTGGAGCTCTCGGTGCCACCCACTCCCCTCCACAGCACACCTTTTCCTGCAGGTCCTCACTAAACCCGAAGTGCAGCTGTTGCTGCTTTTACCAGCTGTTTTCTGATGCACGTGGCTTTGAAAAGAGAAGAAAATGAAAGGGAAAGGGCAAAAGGTAAATAAGGGGAAAAGAGAAAAGGGGAGGGAAGAAGGGGGAAAGGGGAAGTGGTACCACGACAGTGCTTTTTGTGCCAGTGTTTGCTACACGCAGTACTGATACCGCCTGCTATGCCATGCCGGCACTAACCCACAGTCTAAAAAGGCACAAAGCAAGTCAGCACTTCTCCTGGCACTTAAGAAACCAGATTTCTGAATTTTTACTTATATTTCCCATTTTGAACTCTGAAACACTGCTTCGTCCTGTCAGGAGCTGGGAAACAGAAGCGTTCTGATTTGACGGCAGAAGGCATCAACAGAACACTGCACGCTCTGCAGATTGCACGCTGCGCATCAGGGCTCACTGCCACTGTGGTGGCTCTGGGGGATTTTGACCACTGTCTTGGGTGCTCCTTCCCATAACACACGCATCCATTCTGCAAAGCTTCTGCAGTTTGCATTCACTTACCTGATAGAAAACTCCTGAGCATACAGATAACACCCTTATAGGCACCCAATAGTTATCTAGCCTGCTAGATACCATTATTATACAGAGATAAGATACAAACGTACACACATATAAAGGAAAGAAGCTAAGACTGATAGAACTCTGGGAGCACAGAGAGCAGCTTAAGACTTGCCAACCTTTTTGGCTCTCTACAAGCTCTTTCACCTAAAAACCCCCAAAAATTCAAAGGAGACCTTTTAAATCTTTGAACAGTTACAGCAAGGTCACCAAATTCCACCCAAGCCATCAGTGGCTCCTGTGCTTCTTGCAGTCCTACACACAGGCTGATTTTGCTCCCATCTCACCAGTTGTATTTTCTTCCCTTTCTTGCCTTATTTCTCAGTTACCAAAAGAAAAGAAGGCAATCAGCATCACGTTTACATTAACGGTATATTGTACCTCACATTGAACACACACACTTTGTCAGGAGAATGGAAGGTAAATATTACTGTCTCTTAAATTACATAAAAGGGTTAAAAAAGCTCCTTTTGAGATGCAGAAAGAAAACCATGCATCTAAGTGATGGTTATGAATTACACTGACTCTGAAAAACACCTTGTCTCTTCTAACAAACATTTCTGGGCTTAAAATGGGGCCTTTAAGTTTTGTTGTCACTGTTGTAGGGTAGAGGAAACCTCTACATTGTAAAACCTTCTTTCCCACCCATAATTCCCCATAAAAATGAACCTTCTTTATGTCAACTTTCTGCATCATCTTCTTCCCCATTAGTAGTTGCTTTTTGACCCTCCCTCTGGACGAGCAAACTAGTTATAGGTTCAGGAATTACCTATTTTTTTTGCATCAGACCTGCACTGCTTACCCATATTTGACAACGAAATGGCTCCAACACTTAAAGAAAACAACTTATATATAATTTAAAACAATTCAAATCTTCAATAGTGTGATTTCAGGGGCAGAGCTAGCCTTAAAGCAAGGATTTCCATTCCAGTCCTACATGAATAATTAGCTGATTCAGACTTGCATTTATGGAGACAATAGTGTTCCAGGAGGCACTGAAATAATGACAAGTGAATTAAAGAACCAGCACTATGGATGTGATGAAATGACAGCTGATGTCTGTGTTGTCATGTAAAGGGTGGGTTTGCTATTATTTGGGCCCCTGGAACCCTTTATGAAGGCTTTACATTGCTGACTGCTTCAGAAGGTGGAATTATATTTGATTATGGGTACTCAAAATATTTTGTTCACTTGTGCCGTGCATTTCTCCCGAGAAAGGAAAGAAAGGCAGGGAAGGCAGGATGGGAGATGTCATTCCCCACAGCTATGGCAAAGGCAAATGATTAAAGAAAAGGCAAACTAACAATTCCCTATCAGACAGTAATGGCTTACTGCATGCAGGCTCCCTACCCTGTACTATGTCAGCCAACGTGGGCCATAGCATCCCTGGGGCCATGGAAAAGATCTCTTTCTCCTTAAGGCATCTTGCCACCACAAGCCTGGTGTCCTCCTGGCCATCCCAAGTGTTGTGCCCTCATTGTGCTTTGCAGAGCGGCCTCAAGGCTGCTCTCTTTAGGCATGGGAAAGCCCTTCAGACCCATAAACTCTCTGGGAAGCACAGCTGCAATGTACAGACACTGGATATTGCTCCGAAGAAAAAAATGTCAACACTTGGTTCTAAAACTGTTTCTCAGTGTAAATACAAGTAAGGTATAATTTGGGTTGATCCAGGTGCTAACCTGCCAAACTTGCAAGCCATAAGGAGGAGCACACACAAGTGTCTGCGTGGAATCAGAATTACTGATTTAGTTCCTTAAGTGCATTAAATAAGAGACGTTTGTCTCTAGATCGATAGAAAGGCTCAGAAAGTTAACTACAGAACACACCAGATTATGCAGAAAATGATCCTTGACAATTTTTGTACTTCTGCAATACTGCAAGATTTTTCTCTCCTGCAAGAGTAGAGCTCTTATTAAATGTCAATGTTTTGGTCTATTGCTCCAGTTTGTATTTTGATACTCAGCCCATAAATTTGACTGGGTGTATGTGAATAGCTGTGCTTCGGGGTTAGCAGTAAGAACCATACAGCAGGGCCCCGGATCTACGGTAAGGAGCAAGGGTGTTGTTCTATGCACAAATCACAGGAGATTAAGCAATGGAAAAGTGTGTCAGACAGCAGGATCTCAGTGTCCAGAAATTCCAAAATAAGATAAAACTCCAAAATGGAATTACCACTCCTGCCAATAAGCTATTACTGTGCAGTTATTAAATACACACAGACATACACATGACCACGTTGCACTGTAAATCACACTTGCAGACAGTTCATTTAATGAACAGGTTTTGAGTAGACAATCTGGTTTGGATTCTAGTAAATATATAACTCCACTTGCTCCAAAATGCATTCACAGAATCATAGTTGACTTTGCTGCAATCCATGCTTAAAAATAAAGGAGAGGAGGGAAGGAGACTAAATCATTACCAAGTGGCAGTTTTCAGTTTCAAAAAGAAGCAAGTGGGAAGCAAAGCTTAATTTCATGTAATAATTTACCTTTAAAGAAGATATGCTGTAAAGCTGGATGATAGCCCAGAAGAAAATATGCAGGATTTCGCCTGAAGTTTTTAGTAATTAAAACATTAAACCATTGATTTACTTTAGTTGTGTTACAGTAAATGCTCCTGCCTTGAAAGGCACTTTGAGGATGTAAACATTACATCTAACCTCATCCTAGCTGCTCCAGTGCTGCAGCAATTCCCAGTACCCTGCAGTCAGCACTGAGCTGGGTCCCACCTTCAACCCTGAGCATCCCCCTGGCCTCACATACAGTGTCAGCAAGTTCTTGGGATGTGTTTTGCTCCCCTCTTTGCAGTCCAAAAGCCCTGGGACTGCTTCTCGCCATGTGCTCAGCAGCAATTGCCAGCAATGCCTGACCCAGATAAGCTACAATCCCAATTCCCTGTTTTAAGGGGACCTCAGCCACCTTCTCCCAGGGGTATCCTGTACCTTTGCCCAGCCCTCCATGGATGCAGATTGGCACAATGGGACAAGAACACAGAAAGTGACTTACCCAGTAACTGAACTGAGCCACGCTTTATCTGCAGAGGAGGTGACACCTGATGGAAATGGGGATAATATGACTGTTGGAGCTGTAATGTGTATTTTAGAAATAGAGGAGATTTAAAGGGGATATGCAATCTCATGCCGCAGGGGTTTAGCCAGACTCCATTAGGATTTAGGTGCAGATTCTGCTGAGGAAAAGACAGTGTCTTATCAGGGATCTGCTGCCTGGGGGCTTTTTTGCCTTTTCCTTGGATGCTTCTGGTGGCCCCTCATCTGCAATGGCAATTTTTAAATCCCACCATCACACTGCAGCCTCATGCTAATGTGCAATAAGCCTGACCTGACTGCAAAGTGTGATGGCATGGGCCCTGTTCTTGCTAGGAACTGAAGGTCATGAGCCCCTGTGACTACAATGCAGATGCATGGACAGTCCCCGCCCAGTCCCAAAGCTATCAAGGACATGGCTTCTGGGCCTGCTAAATCAAGTTAAAGAGCATCTCAGAATGCTCAGCCAGATGGATCACTTGAATGGCTAAACACTCTAATACATCTTTTTGAGAAAAGATATTGGCTTGTGCAATGAAACAGATAATTGACTATTCCATGGAAACTGTTAGGGCTTTACCTCTGGGATCAGCAGGAACCCATCCCTCTTACTACAGAGGTAAGCCTGCAAGTCTTTGGGTTTGATTGCATTCTCCCTTCCTTCCAGAAGGAAGATTTGGAACAGAAACCAAGCCCAGGCTGGTCTTTTCACATCAATCCACCCGCGCCGATGTACTGCGATAATCTGCAATTGAGCGCGAGTGCAGCAGCCTCATAAATCAATGCAAATAGCATAAGCTTCTATAACAGCCATGGACACAGGATAACCTGCTCTTAGCCCAGGTAAAAGGAGCTCTTCAAACCCCCACCATCAATTGTAGTAAATCTTCCCTTGCCCCATCGATAACATGAACTCAGTGTTCACTCTGATCTGCTGTTACACCGATGGACATGGTGATACCAAGGAAATAAGTGGGATTTTTTTCCTGGATTGTGGTAGAAGCGGATGAGAGGAGAAGGTGCCACCCCCACCCTTCTCTGGCTCTTCCCTCTTTCAAACACATCAGCTCCTTAACATATGAAATTGTGGATTTCTCTTTAATTATGAAAAATGAATGTAAACCAGGTTATAGAGCTGCACTTCCAGGACAAATCCCACCAAACACACAGGCCTCTCAGTGCTTTATTTCTGTGGTGTCTCAGGACACAGAGCTCCTTGATGGAATTACAGCGCTGTCATTCAAGTTACTTGTTATTTGTTCTGTATGTAAATAAAGGGAATGCATTTAAAGGAGTTCACTAATGTATTCAAATATTTGTAGATAATCCAATGTAAATCTCAAGACTGGAGGATTTTGCATAAATGCTTGAATCTGTAACAGCTAGGAGGGAATTCCAACTCCCTGACCAAGTAAATTACACAGAACATAGCAGCATGATTAGACCAAGCACATTAACATTTGCAATAAGTTTTGTGTGTCAGCACGTAGACTGAGTTCAAGAACTGCATCCTTCTTAGTATCTGTATGGCAGGAAGAGAAGCCAGGCACAATCAGGGTATAATTATCACAGCAACACACATCATTTCATCCTTATGCATCACCCCAAAACATATGGGATTGGGCTAATTATTGTATTTACTTAAGAGTTTTCACACAAGTTTTGAATGACACTTGATCAGCTGAGAGTTTTTACTACCCAAATATTCCTGTTCTCTGCAGTTTGGTAAGTTAAAGAGGATCTGACAGCTTTGAGTCCTTTGGATCTTCCACAAATTGCTTGTACATTTGTCTACCAGGAAGAGAAGCATCTTCATCAGTAAAGGTGTTAATAATATATACACATATTATTAACTGAACTTGTTTTCATTTCTTGCCCTCAAGTCATCATTAGTGAAGATTAAACACGCATAAATCAGTCTCCTTTAAATTAGTGAACATCATCAAATGTCACCTTGCTGAAACTAAAACCTATTTATCTCTCCAGTTATTTATTTATTTATTTTAAAGAATTGGATGGTGTCTAAAGACAAGATACAACTGTTCCAGCATCCACCACTTTCATTCTCAGGCCACTGGACTGCATCCAAAGACCAGTCCCATAATCTCTCATTATCTTTAAGCCAAGAGAAATCAAGGTCAGGTCTGGAATTACTGACTTTTGCCCATCTCTTATACACCTTAGTTTTGCTAAAAATCATGGGTGGTTTGTAAATCTTCCATAGGGAGGACCAAATGATGGTCAGCTACACTTATGTACTCTGCTATTCCAATCATTGGAGTCGCACGCATATAACAGAGGGAGGAGATTAGCTGTCAATATTGCAAATAAAACCTAATGAAGAACGAATGGCTTAATGCTAGGGGATCATATTTCAACACTGCCAGTTCCTGCTCTTTTATCATGACTCTCCTGGAGTGTATTTAAAAGTCTTGCTCCTGAAATAAGGTGATTACATGAGAACCGGGCTGTCATTAACCAGGAGTAATTTCCCAGCCTTTCAGTTGCAAAGCAAAGCTTAAAGATGTTCAACTAAAGTGCACCTTCAAGGCTCACAAATGAAACATTCCACATTTATTAATATCAATAACTTTTGAGGACCTGCTCACATTAGTAAATGTTTGGGGTTGGTTAGACTGAGATAACAAATGTACCAGAGACACCCCCAATGCCAGGAGGCTCCCGGTCCTTTCAAGGAGGGAATGCTGATGCTGTTTATTCATGGTATTTATAGCTGCTAAGTTTAGCACAGCTCCAGGCACAGAGTACTAAAAAAAGTACTTATGTTGATTCACATTTCTGCTTATTATTTGCACAGAGCTGTCATCTCCAACACTGGCAGAAAGAATTTGCTTCCCTCAAGGGCACTGGGCAGAAAGGCATGGTGGGGTCAGATCTGAGCCAACACAGAACAGTTAGGGTTGGAAAGGACCTTAAAATCATCCAGTTCCAGCCCCCCTGCCATGAGCAGGGACACCTCACACTAAACCATGGCACCCAAGGCTTCATCCAACCTGGCCTTGAACACTGCCAGGGATGGAGC
>JBCJKH010014575.1:0-10757 GCA_039877255.1 Loriculus beryllinus | reverse complement strand
TTTAGTATTAATGAAGAGAAGCAGGATAGATTGTGGTGCTTTCTTGAGCTCAATATTGATATTCATGGAACCAGATAAGCATATATCCAATACAACTTTTAGACATATGTTTTATTTTCAAGCATTTTACTTAACAAGAGTATTATAGGATTTAGGGATTAAGATGATTTAGTAGATCATCATGTTCACACAGTTCTCTTTTCTTTTGGAGTGGCAGGGTAAGGAACTCACAATTATTGTCTAAACTTTTCCAATGTTCTATTCAGGCAATTTCTGTATTCCTAAACAATAAAGCTTACGTTACTTTCTTTAGGACATTATCCCTCAGGCCAATGATCTTCATCATTGAAACATTCCTTCCACACTTGTCCCAAATTTTTTTTTTCTAGTTTCATAAGTAGCAAGTGCTGAATGCAACAAAATAATAATGAACATCATATAAAAATTATGAAGGATTAAGTTGCAATACTTCTGTAATGAATGTGGTTCCATGTTAACTACCAATTGTTAGCAACACTGTTGGGAATTGTGCAATTATATTTCTGCCCACTTAGTTAAAAGTTTCCTCCATTGCCATCTAGTTGACATGCTGATTTATTGATGGGTGAGAGAGAGAATAACCCAATCAGTTCAGCTAGCATATTCCAGTGGGAGAAGGTCAGCAGAACATCTGCTTTGCAATTTGCAGTTGTCTACTTATTCATTTGCAGAGTTCTGTCATCCCAGGAGTAGTTCAATCATATAATATGCAGACTTCTAATAAAAGTGAAAAATCTGATTTTATCAGGTTCTCAGAAAGTTATTTTTTGCTTCACTTAAGCAAATTCTTAATTTTCCTCCACAATATGGAAGTGAGTTGTCATGTGAAAAGATTCTTATGTGCCGAAAGAATTATCTCCTGTCATGGCATGAGTACAAATTATTATTATTATTTTCTTTCTGTTAATTACTCATTGAAATTCATTGGTTGACAGTTGTTACTCTGTTTCTCTGTTACTCTGGATTCATAGCTGATCCAGGCTATGAATGGGCCTGGATCAAGACATAGATCAGAGCATCCTTAAATGGCAAGAAATCTTGGATGCGCATGTGAGACTTACGTAACGTAACGTAACGTAACGTAACGTAACGTAACGTAACGTAACGTAACGTAACGTAACATAACATAACATAACATAACATAACATAACATCTTTTCTCTGTATAGGAAGGTAATGCAATAAACAGCTTCTCATTTTCTTCCAGTTCCAAAAGTCTCCAAATGCCTGAGCAAGCTTTATCTGAACTTGCACTTTCCAGTTCATGAGCCCTTGCAACTCTAATAGTATGATGCAGCCAGCTATTTACAGCTGTAGTAATAGGGCTATATAACATAAAATTTGACATTTTGAATTAGGCAAATCACTGATGCCATTCTGAATACTGTCTGTGAAACTAACAAGTATTAGATGATTGTGCAAAAGTAAGGGGTAAAATAGTGAAGTTGCAAATTAAAACCTGAGTGGGACAGGGGAGGCTAACAGCTGCCTATGTGTCCCACAGTACCCAGCAAGTTATGTCTTATTGTCCTGGCGCAGTGCTGTGGTTTTGACGTTCAGCCTGGGAACAGCGCTGATAACACTGATGTTTTTAGTTGTTTCTCAGTAATGTTTACTCTGACCAAGAACTTTCTGAGTCTCATGCTCTGCCAGGGAAGAGGGAAGCCGGGAGGAAGCAGAGACAGGACACCTGACCCAAACTGGCCAAAGAGGTATTCCATACCACAGCATGTCATGACCAGGATGTAGAACTAGGGGTAGGGGTAGTTACCCAGAAGGGCTAGTTCACTGCTGGGTGGGGTCAAGGTATCGGTCGACTGGTCATGAGGTGCTGTATTCTCTTCCCTTGTTATTTCCCTTATTATTATTATTGGTGGTAGCAGTAGTGGTTTGTGTTATACCTTAGTTACTGGACTGTTCTTATCTCAGCCTGTGGGAGTTGCATTCAATTCTCCTTCCCATCCCTTCAGAAGCAGGGGGAAGAAAGATAGGGGGGTGGGGGGTGGGGAAGTAGACTGTGTGGTTCGAATTCATGGGTTTAAACCAGAACACTTATGAAGAGATTTTGTCCTTGAGTACTTCTCTCCCTATAGTGTTTACTGCCAAAGACACTGAGTAGCTTCTCTGCTGGTGGAAATTGTTGCATCTTCATGGAGTACAAATAACCAGCGTGTGCCTTACATAAAGCTGTCTTGTTGGTTGCCTGGGCTTTCAGGTAATAGGGACTTCTATAGGACCCCTCTTCCCACAGAGTTTTCTCTGTTTTATGAGATCAGCTCAGGGCACAGGCAGGATTAGGGGATCAGATAGCAGCACACACTGCAGTAAAATGGACACTGATAACTTGCCTAAAAGCATTTAGATTTTTGTCTCTTGCCTCTGTCATCCTGAACTGGAATTTAATTACAGGTATCTCCTCTGGCTGGCTGCCCATGTATTATTATCCTGTATATCATCCACTATTTGACATTTATTTGTTCAAAATGAAAATGACCTTTCTCCTGGAAGATAATAAATTATTTTTAGAATTATAGTAATTCCCTGTCACTCGAAATAATGCTCACCTGGAAAGACATGTTAGCACCAAAGGCAGGAGAAATAAAGGCAAGAGCTTCAGATGTGTGAGCAATCAAGATTGATAGATGTTGCGTACTGGTGGCCTGCCAACCCTGTTTGAGAAGCAAAATTCACCTAATGCTCTACAAACTTCTTTAATATTCGACATCTGCCCACTTCCCGTTGCTGTTTTTTTTTACAGCCTCTGTCACAGACTGCCATACATAACCCACAGAACGGTTGGACAGCTTGCAGGAATGCAAATGGATGAGAAGACTTGCTAAGGCACACAACCAGGTGGCCTTAAGTGTTGTAATTTCATTGGAAAGTAAGGATATCATTGTACATGGGACATTCCCTTGTGATGTACACTTTCCAAACATGCCTGAGGTGATGAAAAATATGAAAAGTAACTGATATCAGAGATGGATTATTAGAGACTCGAATTTCCTGTTATTCACTAAGTACACCACTTTTCACAGTGTCTGCCTAAAAAGTGAAGTATTTGCATCCCACCTCTTAAAATGGCACAATGCCAGCAGGAAATATATTTATCATATTGAACGGGAATTCTAGTTTAGAACGATATCTGAATTTTCTTCTCCTAAGTGAGGAAACGATCCTCAAAAATTATTTTCAGAGCTCTGAAAAACTTATAGGGTAGATTGGTGATAAATCCTCTTTTTGTATGTTCTAAGGGGTCCCATAATAAATAATACATGCTGAAGCCAAGTGGCTCAGCTGTTTCTAAACCTTTCTGGATCATGCTCAGAGGCAAATCAGGAAGAAGTGAAGAGGGAAAACCTGCATACAGAAACATTTGCAGGCCTACTATTACATGTAGTTGAAGAGGTTTAAGCAGTTTCCTAAGTACTTATTGTAGGACATATATAGGGTGAATATCCGGAGATTGTTACTCAGAATATCCTTGGTGTAACAAAGACAGCTTTTTCTTGATGGAGCAAAAGTAAATCAGATGGTGCTGAAAGAAGAGAAGTGTGTGAGGAAGCTCAGCAGTCCATAAACCACAAGCTGAAAGAGCTGAAGCCAGCTTTCCACCTGTGCAAAATCTGGAGGGGAATAAAGTCCAGCAGCAGCCAGCTTTAACCTTCTGTTCCAGCTTTGGCACAGCATGGGTCATTTTGACTTACAGACAGAATAGAAGCTGTACAGATGGAGAGATTATTTTCCTAATGCCATAAAACAAACATTTTTCCTTTCAAGCAGAAGATGTTTCTGACCGCTCTCAAGGCACTTTGAGCTCTGTGTGCTGTTGACAGAGAACTGGAGCACTGTGGGTGAACTTCCCTGGTGCTGAGGAGCAGCACAAAGCTTTTATTCCACTGAAGTCCCACTTTAACATGCAAAATAGGATTGACACAGTGCTCAAGAGCTATCTGCAATTAACATTTTTTATTCTGTTTCAATGCCAACTGGTGTATCCAGCTCTGCTCTTTCTAATTGTGAATAAAGACAATAGCTTTAACAAAAAAGTTAGGAAATGAATGCCATTGCTCCCACAGAAGCAAGAGCCAGCAGTCTCAGTGAGGCACCCCAAACTAAAATTTTAGCTAATTTCAGGCTCACAGGTCCCCTGTGGTCAGCTGGGACCAGGTCCAGGGGCTCTGAGGGACAAAGAGCTCTTGGGAATGGGAAAGGCAGAGCCTGGGAGAGTGGAGAAACACACGGAAAAAGAGCTGAAGCCTGGACAAACCCCAGAAGTGTGGTTGTCTTTAGTCTGGTCCCAAGAGCAGCAGTGCAGGGCTGAGAGCCTTCTCATTTTTAATCAGCCTGTCAGGAAAATTAGAGTAAGCTCACATCCAGCCAAATCCTTCTTTCAGAATTGGGGCTGACAGTTCTAGGAAGGCAGCTCTGGGACAGTTTTTTCCCAGGCTGAGGGGAACAATCTGGGAATATCCCAGCCTTGCCTTCAGGGGCACTGGCAAATAAACATCCCACAGAGACCTCTGAGAAGTGAAAGGTGTATTACTTATGAGCATGTGTCCTTCAGATTTCATTTATTTGAAAGAGTGTTGGATGGGAATAATGTAAAGATCTATCTGTGAGAAGCCAGCTTGAGGTTGTTGTCTAATAGCAGGTTTGGCCAGTCCATTTGTATACCACTGTGATGAAGAATCTCTTTCTGTGCCTAACCTTTACTCCTCCTTTTTCAGGATGTTTCTATAAGCTGTATTTTTGTTTCCACTACTACCAATGAACAGATCAAATATGAGACCTTGAAGAAACAAAAATTATAGTTAGGTGACAGAATAATGTGGATCCATGTAAAGAGTTCTTTTAGGAGAAACAAACTGATTCAGGAATAGTCTTTATATTACTGAAAGGGTAGTATAAACATCTAATAATTGGTGTGACAGATTACAGTTAGTCTAAATTATTATTTCTATAGTCTGTGTTTACTCATGATGTTTTTTTCCAGACACTGGGAATTTCTATGAAATCTTTCTGGCTCAGAATCTTTTCTGGGATCTCTTTATTTTCCTAAGTGAACAGCATCTAAAACTTCTGATATGCATCTGGTTTTTAAAATGTCACTGTAAATACATCACTCAAAATACCTAAAAAGCTTCTCATGTGTTATGCTGGGAACACTTTATGCTTGCATAAATTGCTAGTTTTATGTGGAAAGATTCCTTGGAGAACCTCACAAGCAAGGATTAGCCTGGCCACAATTTTGCACCATACATCCACAACATGCCCTCTCCTTTCTCTTGAAAGTATTTCCACTCTTGCTTCTTGGTATATTGATATGTGTTAATTTTGGTTCTTTGAGAAAGGAAGATTTCATGATCTGTTCCACATATCCTCCAACTCTGCCTCATGGAAAGGCAGACTTGAAGAATCAGATTAGCAGTTTGAATAAGGTTGGAATAAATTTTACAGCTTCATTTCATAATTGCCCTTCCCCAACAATAACCTCAATCTCCCCCAAACACTGTATCAGACTGATCACAGTAGATCTTGTTCTCACCTTTCCCACTTCTAGACCATACAATCCTTTCATACTCTCACCCCTCTTATTGCATTTTCATCTCCCTTCAGTTTTCCTTTTTCTCCATGCTTCAGCTTCAGCTTCAGCTCCAGCTCTTCCACTGTATTTCTTTAAGTTCCTGCTTCATTCAACCGATACACTTCAATTTTAGCTGTTTCTGGACTTACATAAGGTGAGTAAAGACTCAATGACTGCTGTGACAGTGCTGGAGGTACCACACACTGGTGGGTTGGTTGGTTCCAGGCAGAAGGGATCACATGTGAATTCTCCATCTTGTATCCTGAGAATGGACATTACTAAATGGTGACCTTCACTTATCTAGCCATCAATACCCACAAAGAAAAACTTGGTAGCTGTGACATGTCAAACTTGATGTCAAATTAGGTAGAAATTGGCCAGTAGGTTCACTAAGTGTCAATTGGCAGAAACAGAAGCAGATAAATAAGGTAAGCATATACACTTTTATTATCAGGAAATTGAGTAAAGAAGTTGTAAGGGAGTCCAGCTTTAAGAGCACATTTTCCTCATGAAAATTATCAGCTGTACCCACTGTGAAGCTGTACTCCAAGTGTGAAGGAGTGGACATCAGATAGATAGTCTAACTTCCAGAAGCAGTACCCTAATACCAGTCAGAAAACTGGCAGTCAGCAAATGGCCATAAAGTAAATCAGACAGCTATTGAGGCGAAAATCACTTCTCACAAAATAAACCTGTTATTAATGTAGAAACACCACATCCAAATATATATGCACTTTTTTGCTATCTTCTTGGCCCTTTAGAACATCATTGTTTTAAATACATATTAGGAATATCAGACATGTCTTAAGAGTATTAACATTCAGTTCAGTGGCTACATGTGTTCTGTGCAGATCTGTTCTGTTAATTTTTATGGCTATCTACTCTGTATCAGAAAAAAATTCTGCAAATACAGATTTGCTTTGACTCTTGTGAAGTTCATGTTGAAAGGAAAATAAGTCACTCCTTCACCTGTCTTCTCTGCCTGAAAAACTGCACGGAAATAGAGGAAGTAATGTACTGCAGGGGAGAAGCCATAAGCTGTGGATGTGAGTTATATTAAGAGCTCATAGACTACCATTAATCATTTTATATCACAGATTCTCCATTAAAGCCAGGGGCATAAGAAGACCTGAGCATACCTTCTTTTCAAGATATATAATGCCATGAATTCACATGAATTAGCCCCAGCAGGTATCTACCAGAGTAAGGGAGAATCAAGTCTCAAGGCAGCAGCTTTATTTCATGTATAATGACGGAAAGGCACATAGAAAAACACTTAGTAGAAAATTTGTGCTGGTCTTGTGTGTCATCCTGGCTTTACTTTGGAAGTGCTGCTTTGTGCCTAAGGGAAGAGTCAGGCACCTAGCAGTGACATTTACGGAAATAGTTTGTATGTGTTGCTATCAGAATATCTACCTGGAGGCTGGTTGTGCAGTTGAGAGTCAAGAATTGTGCATGCCAGGGATATGTTTCCTCCTAAATGCATTCATGTTTTTCCCATCTTTGTCATGGGAATTGCAAGAAACATTTGTAGATTCAGGAGTCTTGAGAGAAAGCTAGCAAGACAGAGTGTAGGACAAGATACTGTGGGGGGAAAATGGCACAGATGCAATGAAATCATTAAAGCTACTCTGATTTATGCTAGCTGAAGGCCTTATGTGGAAATGAACACATTTAAAAAACATTAGAAAAGCAAAATGCTCACCTCAGCTAAACTAAGGACTGAAACTTTAGTCTATTCATTTTGCATGAATTTCAAGGCATTTATAGTCAGTAGTATTCAGTGTTACTGAAGCATATCTGCAATTGTCAAAATGTTTACGTTAATAAAATATGTGGTTAGTAAGATAGGGAAAGCTCCCTGACCACCTCCTCACCACTCAATATGTTTCACTTAAAAATGAAACACAGAATTATTTAAAATTAACTGAATGCAAATATGAAGTGTGCTTTGCAGGAGATCTGACTCTGCTTGCTCTATTGAGGATGAATAGAAGTGGCTCATTGAGGGAATCATTATGTCCTGCTTCTCCCATTAAAACAATTTTAAGGAACACCAGGTGCTGTTCATAGCTGTGACAATATCTTGCTACTCATTGCAAGCAGGAAAGAAGGAGCCACTTGAAGCATTTGCTGGCTCTCCACCTCTCAGGACTCAGCAGCAACTGAGATCCTCTGTGCATTCTGCTCTGAGAAAGTAAAAGAAACTTTGTGTGACTGCCTGTAATGCTGCAAGGGGTGGCATTAGCCCCACTTACTTGTTACTATGGAGATCCATTCTGTCATCCTACTATAATAATTTTGTCAATGACATTTTGCTGTTTGCTTATGAGCCTGCTGTTCAGAGAAAGCATTTTTTCAGAGATTAAGAAGAGCTGTTTGAGACTCCTGCTTGTACGTCATGCAGAAAAGGGTTGAACCAGTGAGTCTAGAAGTGCATCAGCAGTGATCTTCCTCTGCCAGAACTGGGCAGGACTGTAGTGTGGCTGATCTCAAAGACCCTGTATAGAAGGTGTGGGTTCATTTACAAGTGGGTGCATTTACAAGATTAACCATGTAGAAATTATCTGAATAGCTGTACCCACATTAAAATCAACTAATGAGTTATGTGAGACCAAAGGCATGGTATTTTTCTTTGTATTTTGTTCATGTTCAATGTTTTTATGTCTTCAACAAAGTAAAGCAGTATCTTACTTCCCCATTCTTACCATATGAATTTGACATTCCTGGGGAGTTGTTTGTCCTAACGTGCCAAGTTAGGATTGACTCCACTAGCACTGCAGATATTTGTAATAGAAATACGAAGATTGGTATCAGCGGAGTAAGAATGGAAATATGTGTATAAAAGCAACAGAGGAAGCAGAAGAATGATGATTAAAGGGAGAGGTATGTGTTAATCACCAGAAAGCTCATAACTGTGATTTCCTTCTAGTAGAAAGGAGGACCAGACTGAGCTAAAGTCAAAGCTGCCAAGTAGATGAAGAACAGGACTAGAGCTTATCAGGCAAGGAAAACAAAAGTTGTGAAATTCAGGAATTTTGTCTTTGACATACAAGGGGTGAGTCAAAATCACAAGGCAAGCTAACCAAAACAGTATCTACTCCTAAAATGTACAAAAGGCAAGTCAAACTCTCAAGAAACATGTTTAATCCTCAACTGCTGATGTCCTTTGTCCTCTACATTGCATACAAGTGGTCCAAGCCTGCTTGTGCATATGTGTCTTGATATTTGTGAGTTGATGGGTCAGAGGAAACTTACACGAATGAAACTTATGAGAGACTGAGGAGTGGCTTAGAGATTTTTGATTTTCAAAATCAAAGCTCCATAAGATCTCTTGCAGTGTTCTGTTACAATAATTGCATACAAGGCCCATAGAGTAATATGAGTAAAAAGGTCTGAAACAGAGATTTTTCTAAAGATTGGTATACCTAGGATGTTTTTGTAGTTGTGACCCTTTTCTACTGAGCAGGACAATCTTTTATTAGACTAAGCAGTAAAACTGGGAAAAAAATAAGCAGGCTTTTCTGCAGAGTGCATGTTTTCTTAAGATCAGAAAAGGAAAAAAGACAAGTTAAGCATTTTGCAGGAAGGGAACTACTGCTTTGAATTTATCTTAATTACATTAATTGCTTAGACACTTCTACAGTTACCTGAATGTTTGCCCACTAAAAGATTGATGTAGATTCAACCCCAGCCTGTTCACAGAAGTATTGTATGAGGGCTGTGCCATAAACCAGATCAGCAGAATGAGCTGGTGTTAAAATAGCAGCTAGAAAAACAAAAGCTTCTTTTTCATCTTTTTATTTTCCAGAACATTTTGTTGGTTTGGTTTAAAGCACTTAAGCCCTCAGAGAATCAGTGTGCGCAATGGTGGAGACAGGAAAGAGGAACATGAGTATAAAAACTGGGGTCTTCAAAGGGCACCAAGAACTACCCCGCTTTCCCGACTGCCTCTGGAGCAGAGACATCCTGCTCAGCAGTCTGTGCTTTGCTTCACTTTTCTCTTGGGCTTGTATTTATTTAGAGGTGCTAGAGAAAAGAAAGGAGAGGTCAGAGGTCTGGGAATAGCTAAAATGGTGCATGATGCTGGTGGATTTGCTACCCATCATCATCAGGCACAGATAAACTACAAACACTGCAGGCAGGAACTAAGCACAGCTGAGTTGTTTTGGAGACCAAATGGTTGGACACTGGTTCAAGGGTGACCTTAAAGCTGTCATAAGTACTGCTGTAATGGAGCTGTGTTTGCCACATGGCAAATTATAAACCTCCTGGGGTATGGTCTTCTACAGTGGACCTTCTTCACAGGGATATTAGCACACCTAATAACCAGTGATTTTGACTTAACCTCATAAACTTCGAAGGAGAGGTAGCAAGCATCATATTCCTTCCAAATTTGGCATATATATTTGAAAATCTTCAGAATGGAAAAAGAAAACAAAAACAAACCAATAAGCAGCCTAAGAAAATGCACACCCTGCCATCAGGCAAGAGAAAAGGAAAACAGAGCTGTGCAAATCCTGCCTGACTGACATGGTATGTCCTTCATTTTGTGTTTTCCATGACAGCCACAGCTTTTTCATTGGGGTAATTGATTTTTTAAATGATAGTCTAGTGTCGAGGGACTTGAACAGGACTGGGATTATTTCTCTCTACAATCACTGGCAAGTACACAGGGGCACTGTAACAGCTATAAAATGAAAGCAGACAGGCTGCAAGAAGAACTGCATGGCATGACAAAGGCATGACTTTTGCTCTGACCATTCTCAGCTAAGTCAAATTTCTCTTCTCTGCTCACTGAAGATTGTCTGAGATTTATTGGTAAGCTAAAAGGTCAGGCCAGTGTCAAATCTCTCTTCACATGTAAGAATTTTCCTTTATAAAGCAAAATGGCTTTTGATTGGTCAAACCAAACATGCCAGACTTTTTCAGACCTAGAAACACTGCTTGAAGTACAACTAACACAGGGTATATTCCTTGCCCTAAGCTTTTCATGCTCTCTGTGAAAATATAGGATGTATGTGGTTCAGCTTCATAAGAAACCTATAGTACTTTGTGGCAAGTAGGGCCACCACCTTCTGGGAAGGAGTCCATTGATTTAAGTACCTCATATCAGCCATGACATGACTGAC
>JBCJKH010014572.1:12084-24006 GCA_039877255.1 Loriculus beryllinus | reverse complement strand
CTGTGGCTGCCCCATCCCTGGCAGTGCTCAAGGCCAGGTTGGACACAGGGGCTTGGAGCAACCTGCTCTAGTGGAAGATGTCCCTGCCCGTGGCAGGGAGGCTGGAACTGGAGGAGCTTTAAGGTCCCTTCCAACCCAAACCAGTTTGTAATTCTGATTAAAGCCCAAAACACTGCACAGCTCATGTCTATACACTGTGTTATATTCTGACACACAGTAGCCTCTTGTAAGGGATGTTAAACTATCTTCTCCCATTGGAAAACATCGAAGAACTTAGACAACAGAGAACATTTACACAAACAGGAATTTGAGCACATGCTGACCCTTGCTTACTCTTAAGAAGTTATTTTACCCCAAGTCTTCTGGTCAGGGCAAAGGGCAGATGGGCATCAGCCAGCAGCACGAACGGTGACACCGGCTCGGAGCCAACCCTGGGGGTGAAAGGGCACCTGCTGAGCCAGCCACCCTAAGCTGGGTGCCACCTCCTCCTCTGTGGCCCCTGGACAGCTTATCACCTTGGGCACCTTTATTTGTTCTTCCAAGCAAACAGTCCTCTCAGTGGTGACTAAAGACACTGTGAGGAAGAAGCAGTTACTGAACATGAGAATTATACATGAGGATGTCCAGAGCTGTGACAGTTATTTTTCAGGTTCTATATGAAGCAAACGGGTGTGCCAAGCAGAAAAAAAATACCTCTCTCTTGGAAGACAATGTTTAAGCTACTACAGATGCAACAGACAAACTGACTGCAAAGGAATTATGGACCACTGCCATGGAAGGCTCTAAATCAAATTGAAGATAAACCTATGGTGCAAGTGAGTCAGGCAAGAGCTTTACAAGTGGTAGTGCAGAGAATGTGCTAACTAGCCAGAAGAGAGGAATAGGAGTATGGTGAAAAAAGGAAATAAGAAAGAGCACAAGAGTAACCTTCACTCCATTATCTTTTCACCACACATGCTTTTCCTGCTAATTCGCATCACTTGTACACATACCCTGTTAAGATTCTTTGGCAAGGTCAGAAAAAATGCACAAAATCCCAAGTTTCCAATCGAGAATTACTTCCCACCCGCTGACTGCATCTCACAGTTTGGTCAATAACCCTTATTAAAGGCTATGGGCTACTCTCAATGGGCAACAGGATTCTAATTATTTTCCTGCTAAATTGATCAGTCTCTAACCCCTTGGGTAAGTCCTTAAGGTACTGCACTATGTAGTGTAGCCAACATTACTGGTGTTCCCAGCTGCCCTGGGGTTTGTCCCATGGACAACCACAAGGAGTCTTCACTGGTGCACGGTCAAACCCACCAGGAGTTTAAGTCTGTGGAAAATGAAGCCCCAGTGTCACTTGCACTGAAGCAAGTGACACTGCTGTTCATGGTGCCACGTTTCTAAGGTTTGCGTCGGCCACCGCGGAAGACAAAGCACATGAGTTGTAGACTGGAATACATGAATGGCTGTGGCAATTTGAGAGTTGGCTGCATGTTGCTGTTGGGGGCTGGAAGGATGCAGGTACTTGGTGTCTGCCCTCATTTACCTTACTTTTAAAAATGAAAGGGTTTTTTTGGGTAAGAGGTTTTGAACACTGCTGTTTTAACAGCTGTTTTGCAAGCAGGGAAGTGGACACTGAAGACTTCAAAAGCAGAACAGACAATCGAAACCAAGTGTCCTTGCTCCTACTAATGGCTTCCTCCCACAGTGACTTATGAAAGGATGAGATAATTCCTTGCCTCCTGTCAGGCACTACCACAGCCCTTCTCTTCTACCCATCTGCCTATTTCCCCAAAATCGGCACAAACGCCATGTTGCTGAGATACTTCTACTACACTAAAAAAGGTGGCTGACACCATTCAACAACTTCTGAAGTTATCAGGACTGACAAAAATACACATATGCATAAATACCCCACACAGTAACTCTAACTTGTTTCTGCAAATAGCCAGTCTAACACACAGCACTAATTCTTCTGAAACAAGTTGCCTGACTGCAGCTTTAGCCATTGCCAGAGAGTTACCTAAGAGAGTGCAAAATCATGTAAAATGGCAATCTGAAGAAAATGCACCATAAGCAAGAGTGCCTGGAGGATGGAACAGATCACATCATAGATCTTTCCAACACTGACTTTTGTCAACAGGTGCCCAGCAAATGTGCGCTGGAAAAAAAAACCCAACACAACACACAAGAGTCTTAATATCCAAAGTGTTTTCCAGTAATTTCTCATTGCCTTCCCACTGCTGAAAAACATCTGTTCCCAGATGAACAAGCCACAGACAGCATTTCTGAAAGTTTAAGCCAATAGAGAAAGAGTGTATGTGTACTGTGGTATGAGCAGCCCCGAGCAGCTCCCCCAGAAGGCGTCTTCACAACTGGGTATACAGGCACAGCGAGGCAGATGCTTTCACGTAAATCAGCCCCAGGACATGAAGCGTGTTAACAGCCCAAGTCTGAGTGCTAAGGAGCTATCCCAGCACACTGTGCCCAAACTAACACACATTGCTGCAATGTGTCAGGCTATCCAGCATAAGCTGAAAGCCTATGGGAATGCACTTGCAGAGCTTTCAGAGCAGAGCTATTGCATCCACGTGGCTATGGATCTTTCTAACACTTGGCAGACACTGCCCTGTAACAAATCCCTCCAGCCACCTCTAATGCGAGAAATGCAGCGCTGTGATGAAATCAAATATACATGTTTTGAGGCACCCAAAGTTCACAAATAACCAGATATGTCCTGGTTTTCCCATCAGCATCTATGTTGAAACCTGTCATCATTTCAAAGACACCTCCTGCTCAGTCCCAGAAGAAATTCCAAAGTCAACTGTTTTCCACTTCCAAATACTCTGCCAGCAGTGCGGACATCCACACTGCTTTATATTCCTTCAGTGAAAAGACAGAACTGGATATCCTCAGGGTGCAGGACGGGCAGCTCTGAAGACTCCAGCATTCCATAACCATTCCCATACAAACCTCTGCCACAGCCACTCATCTGAAAGAGCATCTTGCAATCCCACATCTGTGCCCATGCTATATTCTGGACTCCTTGCAACCAATACCAAATGCTACTAGCACTCTGGTTGTGTAGGCTCCTGCGTAGTAAGAATTTGTCTGGTACTACCAACCTTACTGACAGAGTTTGCCAAATTGCCACCAGATATTCCTGGTCCCTGATGACTGACACTGGATTTGAACTCCTGAAAGGGTTCACGTCCCATATCCTATTACACATCATCTGAGCCACACTGTCTTTGTAGGACTGAGTGTCTGTTTAAACACAGATGGCTAAGGAACAGTTCAGCAGATCCTGGTAAGTTGTGTATTCACTAGGGGGGAAGTTTATGGCTCTCACTATGATGCTTCTTTCCAGATCTTCAGACTGTTTTGCTTCAGGGGGCCCCCTCAGTTGTGAGCTGCAGAAAACTTGGATAATACTTTTGTAGAGCAGGAAGAGGGTGGGAAAATGAGATAAGAGAAAAACACAGATTTGTTGCTACATCTTCTCCATTTCCCCAAAAGAAGTGAGATTAAACAAGAAAAATAAAATAGAATGGGACAAAAGATTCAAGGGAAAGTATAGACACTTCCAGGACAAGACAGTGATCAAGCCAGTCAGCAAAGTGGCCTACGCTAATAGGGCAACCTCTAACCCATCAGAAGTTCTTATCACCTTAACTGTTTGTCCATAGCCCAATTCTCAGTACACATCTGTTGTATTCATTGTCACAATCATATTGTGAGTGGCAACATTTTTAAATAGAGAACTCAAGTGAAATGAGTGGATCAGAGAACAAACTATTTTTCTTTTTTCTTTTCTTTGCTGCCAGTCACAGTCCCTTAATGTCAGATTTCATAAATATAAGGGAGAAAAATCTATATTCTTGGGTGTCTGTATGCTGTGAACAGAAGCCTCCAGTCACCAAGACTGGTCCATTCAGCACTAAACTTGACACATATTCATAATGAGAACCAAACCCATACTCATCTGGCTGGCAAACCTACTGCAGGTGGCTTTACCGTGGAGAAAAGCCTGTCAGCTGTGCTGGGAATTTCAGCTATTTGCTGTTCTGGAGTTAACAGCTAATATAAAAAAAAGTCAGGTTTCAAAAGAATTCAGAATCATCACTAACCTCTGACTGCTAAATGTTCTAGGTACAGCAAGGGTTTGTGTAATAGTGTTTCATAAGGAAGCAGAAGGCATTCAGAATAGGATGGTGGTTTGGAAGTTAGACTGAACAAGTGAATTATGAACAGTTGTGTGGCTAATAATGCTCATTAGCTTGGCTGTATGCCAAACCAACTGTGGTTTTGAATGCAAAACACACGGTTTGTACATTTGTAAAGTTACTAAATTCTAAAGTGGAGGTGTAGGGAAGGAAGAGGGTGGCGCAAGTGTCACCTACCTGAAGTCTCCGGACAAGTCCCGTGCATGAGGCCAAACATATTTCCACAAGCCTTACTGACAGCAGCCATCTTAGCAAGAACAGGAAGGTTGTGAATAACGAAGGACACCTCATTTCGCTGCTGCTTGGCAAGGTTCTGTGCATGGCCAAGGATTCCAAACCCTGTGATGTCTGTAGCTGCGTGTGCATTGAAAGTGTGCATGAGTCCAGCAGCTACAAGAGAGGGAGAGAAAAACCAAACTCAAATTAGAAAGAAAGTTATCGGGCAAAGCAATGCTTCAACAACATTATGCACAGTTTCAATGAAGTTGCATACCTTTAATTCAAATTGGGTTACTGTTTAAATTAATAAAGTAAGAAATCATGGTTGAAGGGAAGTGGAGTTCACCAATACTGATTTAACCCATAAAAAAATTCTATTTGTATTTAAGGTATTAAATCATGCTGAAAATCCAGCACTGCAGTTATATTTATAAGCATGCTCCATTAGACATGTGCTACTAATTTGTATTAGGATATAAAACCAGGGGGTTGCTGCAGATTCAAAGTTGAGAGCCAGAGAGGTTCTGAGCTTAGCTTTGCTTCAGTAAGGGCAAGGACCAGGTTTATTTCTGAGTCAGTTCTCTCACATCTCTTCCCCTGCCACTCCATAAAACCATCACATCAGAACTTAAGTTCTGAATACTTGAGTTTAAAGCTTAAGATCAAATCCTGCAGGTCTTGAGAGAAGGGCCCCAGTTTCCCATCTATGCATTCACGGAATTCCTGCGCATTTGCAGCTACAGAGCCCTGGGTGGGAGAAGAGCACCTCTGCATGAAGGACAATGGCTCCAGTTAAAAATATTTCAGTGTTGTTAAAGGTGCCTGACAAGAGTAAGTGGACAAAACAAAACCAAGAATGTTTTGCCCTTGTTTGCTGCTTTTATACATGTGAGTAGGACCCTAGTTCTTTTCTACAAGACAATCCTGGTCATTTACTTGTCCTGGAAGACTTAGAGAAGGAAGGAAAAACCAGCGGGATGACAACAAATGCCAAATGAAAACTGAATAAAATGGGAGAAGAGCTATTTCACTATCCCTGTTCCTCCAAGGAAACACATAGTTCAATTCTCCACTCTTCCAAAGATACTATGAGCAAAGAAGAAAACCCCTGGATTAAAATTTCCAGGATAAAACCAAACTTAAAAGAAACAAACACACAAACAAAACACAAACACCTACAAAAATAGAAGAGAAAAACTCCAAAACCCACCAACAACCATGTGCTACATATTCCACACTTTGGGAAGCACATGACATAAGAAAATTAAAAAAACAATAATTTATATTGAAGTGTGCAAAACTGAAAAGCTTTGCCTTTTTTATTCTGAATTTTTCCAGTCAGGCACCATGAGTTCTCCAGGCTCAGAAAATAAGGAACAAATCCAATATACTGCCCTTTAAAACATCCTCTAACTCACTGGGATGTTACTTGCAGCACTCACATGAGTCATAATCATCTCCAGCATTTGTGTTTTTGCTGTGTAATTAAAAGAAGGTGTTTGATTTTAAATTGCTTGCTTCACTAACACTGAACAGCAGAACGATGAGGCAGAAGGGACGAAGTGGCTGTGTCACACTTCCTTGCGGCAGTGAAATGGAATTAAGTATGGAACTGGATAAACCCATCTCCCATTTGTGTTCCCAGCACACACCTCTCTTCTTACCTGTTCTGTTCAGTCGTGCCATATTCATCATCGCCTCCTGGTATGCTAGTTCTACATCTTCTTGCGTTACCACTAGTTTGATTTTATTCCACTTTTCTGGCTAATGGACAAAATAAAGATTATTCTTTTAGATTTGCAGATGTGTATTTTAAAATACACCTTTATCACTTAAAAAAATACCCCTTCAGCCAAAATGTACTTTTTAAACTCAGCTAAATGCTTGGGTTTTCTTTAACTCAAAGAGGGGCAAAGGTTCATCAGTCAGAGGTGGTGCTTTACTCTGCTGTTCCCAAGCAAAGTGAAAGATCAATTAGGCACTAAGCTTTCAGCAGCAGAGAGGAGTGAATACCCCACCCCAGGGCAAAAAACTTCTTCAAGCAACTTTCTGGCAGCCAAGTGAACAGAACTTTGTGGCTGATGTTGAGATTTGTAATCTCTGGTTTCTTGGGCTTTTAAGGAAAAAATTCTTGATCTCTCATCTGGACACTCTGATCAAGAAGGGCCACTGACATCCACAAGTCCAGGTTTGAGGAATGCATGCTAAGGCAGGATATAATTGCTCTAGTGAGTTAGAACTAAGGCAGTTTCATAAGCCTCCTTTACAGTTTAATACCAGGATCTCCTTCCACCTATTCTCTGGTGTCTTGTATGGATTCATGCCTCCATCACATTTTAAGCAAAGCTTTTCATCCCAAAAGGGTCTCAGAGCAATTTAGGAATAGGTACCTTTATAAAGGGCAGTTGTTTCATTGGACTCTGAAATAATCCCAGATTCAGAATGAAACAAAATAACTATTTAACTTGTTTAATTTGCTTTTTCTTTTGCAATGGAAACAAAATAACAGAACTAGAAGTAAGAAGCCATAAGGCCATTCCATAGATAGCACAAATGAGGTGGAAGCAGAACTCAAGGTGGAGGCTGGAGGAGCCACACAGATAAGATACAAATTACAACAAACTCCTCTCCACTACAGCAATTACATTCTTGGGTTAGTAAAAAGGAAACAAAGGCAGAAAAGCTCATGAAAATCCCTAAGCAACTTGGAAAAGCAAGCTTAGATTTCCAAAGGAGAAGGGTCTGTAGAACCCTTTCTGAAGGGGCACAGCACAGCAAGCCCTATCTTGCTTTTTAGTCGAGAGAGGAAAAGGCAAAGGGACAGCAATTCCCAGCTGTGGCCCAGCTGAATCAATCCAGATCAGCTTGGCAGCTGAAACCACAGTGAACAGCTCCATCACCCCCAACACATCCCTAACCCAGACCTCAATGGGGCCCAGCTCCCTGCATACTCTTTGCAGTCTCTTCCTTTGCACCCTACAGCTGCTGCCTGGAACACAGCTGGGGCCTGACTGCAATAATGCTGGCAGCCACCAAGCAAGGAGGGTAAATTTTGCTTCTTTATGGATCTTCCTTTCACTTATTACTGGGAACTCATTTGCTATTGCTCTGCTTAAAAGCCTCAGCTTTTAGGTTGTTTTGGTGTTTGTTTTTTGTGTTGCAGCCACATTTCTCTACTCTCCAGTTTTCCTTTCTTGCCTATACAAAAACTTGCTGTATTATGGACCTTCTCCCACATACTTTTTAATACCATGTCAAATTCCCTACCAAAATTTGATTTATGGGTGAATCTGTGATGGGTAATTCTAGTTTCACTGTCCCTACTCTTTCACAGAAGAAAGCCAAAGAAAAGGCAATACAGCTACTCAGAGATTTGCCTACCACAATCAAAGATATATTCTGTTTACATGTAATAAGAGGATTGATTTCCTTGTTGTCCTCATTTTTCAGACCAGAAGGTGTTTCTGGTTGACAGTCGAGGAAATTAAAAGTACTTGAAATATGTGGAAATTCAGAATGTCCTTAATTTGCAAGTCTCTTTGTCAGCACAATAACACATATGTTAAGAAGATTATGGCCAGAAAACATACTGTAAATTGGTGTCTTGTTCTTTCACTTCATTTTCATATCAAGATTATCTGAGGCCCTGATCTTTATATCTGATAGGAAAATGCAGGATTCTGCTGAGGTCAGAATTGCCAGGCTAGGCCCTATGGAGAAGGAGAAAAAGACTTTTTCTTGTTGCTCACATTTCAGACTTCAATGAGAGTTTAAGCTGGCTCTTTCCCACTTTTGCCAACACAAGCTGTGTAATTAGAATTCATATGACAATGTAGTGGCTAGCTGCCAAAATTAAGTAAATTCCAGCTCACTCCTCTGCCAGTCTATTGGCTCAGTAGTCCCAAAAGTAGAAAAGATGGATCTTTTTAAAGTGTAAACTGAGCAGTTCTCATCCTGAAGACACATAACTGGGAGCCAGACAACATAAGCAGATGCCAATTTTGCAGTCACTTTTCAGTTCAGTAGTTACATTTTTGCATGAAGTAACAGATGGAAGTATGTCTATATACATAATGCTGCTAGAAATATTCTTACTGAATGCACAGGGTAATACATGTGAAACACAGATACATTTCCACATACAGAGGCAGAAAGCCCATGAACACGGACAGCAATCTTGGCCTAATTGCCATAAATAAGCTTTTGCCAATTACTTTAGCAGGTGGAGGAGGGCATAATTTTACCCATGGTGTCAGTCTGTTGTTCTGTTGATAAACAATGTTGTTTATTACAGCAATGCTTGAGAACTAAGAATTAGATGCAATCAAGATTGGCTCACTAAGCACAAAACAGCAAACTGCCTTGATTCCAAAGGAACTTTGTATATAAGCAGGTCAGGCTGAGACATTGAGGAGGAAGGAGGAGAAAGACGTGGTAGATCACTCCCTCAGTGTACTTATTACACTGCTGAACTTTGCCATTTTGAGGGAATGAAGAAGGTCACCTTTAACTCACACCCCTCTTCCCTAGCTCTTTTTTTGCAGTGTACTCACAATATCTAGCCACTGGTGGACAGCTACAGCCACTTGTGTTCCCAAGGGTTTAGTTAATACAAGCACATCTCCTGGCACTGCATTGTCTGGCCTGAAAACAAAGAATTCATATATCAATTACACAGTGAGATTCACACACGTTATTAGGAATAAGTGCTGATAGTTATATTTTCACATGTATCTTGTTGCACAGTTAAACTGACTAATGGCAGGATTACCCTTTGGGATTCATTGCCATGCATATTATTGAGCAAAATGCTGCAACCTTGTTTAAAAGTGCTAATCTTTCTTGGAATACAACAATGTTTGCAGTCAGACACGTGACACTACATCTTTTCTTTCAGTTTACTGGAGATTTAAGATAGGATAGGGAAAAAGATTGACCTTACTTGGGGCATAAGATAAACAGCACTAGGATCATGAACAAATTCATCTGTATAGTGTAACATGCCACAGCGGGACGTTCAAAGTCAGCTACTGTTAAACGGACACAAAGCTGTAAAGACAGCAATTCTGTAGGTCTCTGCAGTCATTAATAGGATAATTGGGAGATGGTTTAAAATGGGTGTGTAAATTTATGTCCAAAAATAGCCTTCAGTACCTTTAAAGGTCAGAAGCATAACTCTGTCAAAAGGAGAACAGGATCAAAAGATACTGGGGGATAGGGAAAAGTAAAAGGACATCCTGTTTAAGAAAGCAAATATGTACTCGAGATGTGGTATCTCGAGTGCTAAGGACAAATGCAAGCAGAAGGGACTGCTTTATTCATCAGGAGACAGATCACAAGATCACAACAGAGTATTTAGAGGATTTTTACTGTATCCCTTCAGGCCAGTGCCTTTGATTGTTTAGTGATTTAACTTACATTATAAATTCATTAGGCTGACAGACTGTCGTGGCCACTCCTCCTAAAACAATCCAGGGATTTAACACTGTTTGGCCACCAGTAACAGATGTTCCTGCCTCTTCTGCTGCATCTTTGAAACCCTGGATAATTAGGGGCATCACTTTGTCTCTTTCCTAGAGATCAAAACAGAAGTCAGAGTTCCATACACAGCAGTACTAGTCATTTCAAGAGTGGCTGAGGGCTTTAATCACTGCAGCCAATTAACTCATAACAGAAAAGCCAGCCCCAGGAAGAGGCTGGCCTCCTGAAAATGACCATATTACCCCACAGAGCTATGGTTTTACAGCTGTATGTAACAGAAATGAAGAGACACTCTTACACTGAAGAAACATTCTCCAAAAAGTCACAGGTAAGGAAATCAGAGTTCTGGAAACTCAGAACAACTATCCTGCTGTTGTAATCAGGTACAGCCACAGCAGTACAGCGCAATGCAATAAGGCAAAGCTGAACCAAGCTGCATTTAGCCTCCACTAACCAGTGAAGTTTCAACTTACTTCTAAGACTAAACATCCCTTTTTTCTAGAGCAAAACACATGCCTGTAACTTCCATGAGGAAGAAAAGGAGAAAGCAAACATAAAAAAAGGAAAAAAATTATTTCAGTTTTTTCTGCTTCAGAGAGTTGTTACAGATCAGAAGTATCTATCTAGATTGATAGAGGAATTGGTAATCAAATGCTGCACTGGACCAATATTGTCCTGAATTGACAATGGAGGCAGAGACTCCATTCTGGTGGACATGAAGGTATTAGCAGCAGCAGGTTACAATGCCACAAAAACTAAGCCTTAGCAAGTGACTTCAAAATGTTTATGAGACAAGACCCAAGCTATGAACTGAAACATTCAATAAAACCATCTCTCCTTTAAAAGGGTTCAAGTTTTGAGGAGAAAATACACTGAAGGTAAAGACATTCTAAGATGTTCAGCTGTTTGGGACTTCCTTCAAAAGAAAGTAGTGAAAATCTTACCCTATCTGTCATTTTATTACTGATTCCAAGCAGCATCAACATGTTGTCGCATTCCGTGACCCCCATGGCATAAAGGTCACTTAGGACATTGGCACATGCTATCCGTCCCTGGGGAAAAACAAAGACAAAATAAACCTGCAGGAATGTTTGTGGATGTTCAAACATCTGCCAAGAACAACACTCTCAGCGTAAGTCTGCACCCTGAGACAGCTGCTTATTCTACACACTCCCACATTAAGAAACCCAGCCAAGGATGTGGTGTATGATGCACTTTGTGCAATGTGCCCACCTTGAAGTGCAGATATTGGTTTCCTTTACAGGTAAGGAGAGAATTCACCCCATGTCTTGGTCAACATACTCTCACCAGCTACCTGGGAATCCCACACTGAGTTTAGGCTGGCTGCCTGATTTGAGAAGCTGAAGTTAAGCTTGATAAAGCCTAGCTGTGATGACAAGCTCAGTTTACTTAATCTGATATGTTTCAATTAATTTTATTCCAGCACAGTGGAATTTTATTGAATAGTACACACCGAAAATGAGACAGGGAACTTGAAGAGAAAGCTATTTGCTCCTCTGCACTACCCTGGAGGCAGCGTCTACACTCATGGTTCTAGGAGAGTCCTCTTCTTCCTGGAAGACACAGCTGTGCTGCAGCATACAGCCACACAGAGGGTTTGTAACCACACACACAAAGGACACTTTGTACAGTTATACAGTTTGTACAGTCAGTTATACTTTTTATTGTTGAAACAGTTCTGGAATGTTTTGGTCTCCGTGAGCTGGCAAACAGATGAAAACATTGTCCTGTAGGTTTTTTTCTTTTAAATTTATATGGAGAAGATTAATGGGCAGCAGAATGGACAAGAAGCCATTTCAAAACAGTGTCCTGAAGGAAGAAGAGAGTAACTATAGAGACATAGTAAGATTATAGAATGGTCTGGGTTGGAAAAAAACTGAAAGCTCATCTAATTCCAACCCCCTGCCGTGGGCAGGGACACCTTCCACTAGAGCAGGTTGCTCCAAGCCCCATCCAACCTGGCCTTGAACACTGCCAGGGATGGGGC
>JBCJKH010014571.1:0-15349 GCA_039877255.1 Loriculus beryllinus | reverse complement strand
CTGGGAGGTCTGAATGCTGCCTGTAAATATTAATGTATCAGTGCACAAAATATCCATTTCCAGACAATAACTGGAGAGCAAAATTTCTGGGGAAATGGGAGGGAAAGAACCAAAGGTACTTCACAGAAATTGTAATGGAAACTCGATGGTTGATGGTGAAGGTTTGAAACGGAACATCAGAGAAATTGAATCAAACTGAAACCAAACATTGGAGAAATCAGATCAGCCCCTGTCTCTGCTTGTCCTGTCCACTGCTCCACAGGTGTCCTAGCAAGAGCAATGCATGTTCAGGCTGACAATACGAACAGCAGAACTTCAGCCAGCAGCACACACTTCCTACTGAAGAAGATTGTTTGGCCTGTGCCATCTCTTCTCTTGTGACATGCTGGCTAACAAAAGATAACACAAGGGGCAATATAAACAAAAATACAGATATATTAAAAATTAACAAAATGTTCTTACCTCCTATTTATCATTTATTTATCCTTATTTATGTTTAAACGTTAAGTCTTTGGACTTCAGCTAATGAGCACAACCTGACAGTGCAAGACCACTGCCAGGAGCATGCAGGCATGTCAAATCCGTATCATTTGTCTCATTTAGCATCTGTGGACACATGAATTTTTAACCTATTTTAAATTAAGTTGCAAGACCACAGCCATTTGGCAGCAAATAACCCCACAGTGCCTGGCTGTTGTGTATGATATGCAGTGTACTGCACTTGATCAAGACCTCCCATGACTGTGCCAGGGAAAAGCTGGCTCACTGCTGATATTTCCTGCAATAACTCATGGAATGACTCAGCTGGCATAATATTCCCCCGGGGTAGAAAGCCCACTGCAGCTTCAACAGGAGAAGGCAGAAACACAGAGAGGCAGGATGTCTGATGGCCAGTGTAGGGTGTTTGGTCAATGGTGACACAGGGATGAATGGGGCAGTGGCTGGGACTGTGGATTAAATCCCAACAGAGCAGGGCAAGTGCCAGAGCTTGCGGGATCTCTGACTTTCCTCCAGCACTACCACCACCATCATCATGTCCTTCATGAAGCTTCACAGACCATCTTTTAGAACCCCAATAAAAGAACTATTATACCCCAACTGTTGTGGTGTATTCTTTAGCATAACAGTGAAGAAACATCACCTTTGTCCTTTCTCTTTTCCTAAGCTGTAGGCAAGGCCTGAACTCTTTTCTACCCTTCCTTGAGAATGCTGCCCATCCTCAGGTTTTCATTTCATTACCTGGTCTGGCAAAAGCCAGGTATGTGCTTTTCTTCTAACTGATCTTTTCAGCTCTGGTAGTTTATCACAGATTTAAAATAGCAATTCTGGAAACAATTTTGTTTAATAGCACTCCTGATGCCCTTGCTTCATGATGGAAGCAGTCAAAGTCATTATGCACTGCAAGTACTCATTTCTGCAGTTAGATTTAAAGGAACTCAGACTACAAGATGCAAACACTACAAATAAAATAGAGCATTACAGCATCTTTGTAAATACATGTGGAATTACCTAGAAATGGTCTGTAAGGGTCTTTCTCCCACGTGTGTCCTTTCAACTTACAGTCAGTGGGGCTTGTGCCAGCTGCATATGGGACTCTCAGTTACCCACTCCTCTCTTTTTGATTAATTAGAAATGAAAAATGATTTGTTTGCCCTCTGCCATTCCGTTCCTGTCATATCATCATGTATAGGATATCTCACTTACAAAGTTAGAATGTAATAGTACTTTCCATGAAACTTAAAGAATTTTATTTACTATCTAGTTAATATCCCTCTAAAATCTTGGGCTCTTCTGATCTGAGCTGACAGGCTTGAGTAGTGTGGTTTAACTTCACCATGAAGGTTTACCTTGCTCATAGGTTCCTACTTGCCTGTTGGTCTGAAGCTTAAAATAGAGCTGTCAATGCCACTTTCCTTGGAAGAATGCAGTGCTTTTAAGCTGTTATTCAGTAAAAAAGGAGTAGAGCTTCCAAAGAAAACATTCTGTTTAACTTGGAAAAAAATGACACAAAACCTACTGAATCAATAATTGGAGTTCTCTCCTTCTTAGTCTGGGTTCCTGCTGCGAGTTGCCCTAAGGGAATAAACAGTCTCCAAACATCAAACCCAAAAGAATGAATGTTACTCGCACTTGCCCTTCCTCAGGCAAAGATGATTTGTCATGAATTTTGTTTGGGAGATGACACAAATAACCTTTCGTGACTGCAAGTTTTGCATGTGAAGAAGTAGACAGGTTTGTGATGGTTTCCCATGCACCTCTCCATGGCAGTTGCATACTATTTGCATGGCCGTGCAGCCCATGAGACACACAAGTAAGGATATGTGTCTGCTTGGGAGCTTGAGGGGCACCACTAGACCCTCACTGGGCACCCCTTGAACAGGGCTGGGCTCCCATGTGGGGATACAGATGTGCAGTGGGGTCTCTGCACTTTGGATATGGCCTCTCTGTCCCCTTGGCTACTCAAATCCCCCTGAAATCCATGCTGTTAAAATATCCAAATTCCTTTAGGTATCCTGCTATCAAACCAGACTCAGTTTGGGGTCAGGCTATTAGACTATTCTGAGGCTTGTAAAGCCGTAAGTAGGCAAAACAAGACTCCTTGAATAATTCCTTTCTTCTTTTCCTCATCCTCCTGCATCCTCTTCAGTGTAGCACATTTGCAAGTGAGCCTCCTTGCTTCACGGACTGTTAAGAGTGTGTTTTTATTCCCCTATGGAAATCTGGCATAATGTGTTCAGAAAAAGTTAAATATAATCCTTTAGAAGACTCACTGAGTAGGGATATTCATGGGGCACAGATGTTTATAACTCTTGCTGTGTCACCAGGAATTTGGCAAGAGATAAGTGATTAGCAAATTATTAGTCATGTCCCTATTAAAATTTCTTTGGTGCCTTCCAAATATAAAAGAAGTGGGACCTACCTTAAAGGTGTTTATGATTTATGTCACAAGATGAAGGGGTACTAAAGACTTTTATAAATACTGCTGTTAACCCATTTAATGTAACTAAGACCTTGAAGACCAGCCAGTTACTCTGTCAAAACCTCAATTTGTTGACTATGTCTTTTGACATTTTAGATATGACCTTAGAGTGCTTCTCATGAGCAACTGAAAAACAGAAATGGGGAATGCATAGGAATGGCAATTTCCTGGATGAATTCTCCTAATGGGAAGGAAGCTCATGTTTGAGACCAGGGCTCAGGGACCCCAGGGCTTCTGCTGCTGCACACAGCATGACCATGCATCCAAGAATGCTTAAAAATATACCCTTCCATAAGTCTCATTTGAAGACAGGATGAGAGAGTTGACCTTGCTCAGCCTGGAGAAGAGCAGGCTCTGGGGAAACCTTATCAAAGTCTTCCGATACCTAAAAGGGCCCACAACAGATCTGGAGAGGGACTTCTTAAAAGGGCCTGTAGTAATAGGACAAGAGGAATGGCTTTAAACTGAAAGAGTGGAGATTTAGATTAGATATTAGGCACAAGTTCTTCCCTGTGAGGGTGCTGAGGCGCTGGCACAGGGTGCTCAGAGAAAGCTCTGGCTGCCCCATCCGTGGCAGTGTTCAAGGCCAGGTTGGATGCAGCTTGGAGCAACCCGGTCCAGTGGAAGGTGTCCCTGCCCGTGACAAGGAGGTGGAACTGGTTGAGCTTTCAGGTTCTTTCCAACCCAAACCATCCTATGGTTCTATGAAACAAATAGTATTATTTTCTGAAATGGCTTTAGAAGATGTTTTGCTGGCCTGAGCCCTCTGAGGCTGGGTGTCACTCCCATAAGACAGTGAGAACCTTGCTTGGGCGCAAGTCCCTTTTCCTTAGAGGCTGGATCTGGTCTCTGCTAGAGAGCAGAGTAACCAGAAATGCATTGGCCTCAGGGAGCTGCAGAAGGGTTGTGGATTGAGGCAGCCTCCATGCACTCCCTCCTACTATTGCCTCTACCACCTCAGCTGCATCCTGGCTTCACACTCCCAAGTACAGAGAAATGCAGAAATGGCATTGCTACCCAGCAACATCTTCCTGCAGCTCTCCACTTGCAGTACTGCCTTCCCAATTGTCTCAGTCAATAACTGCAATTGGCTCAAGGAGATTTTCTTGGTATCAGCAGGCTGGGCTAGGAGCAGCTTTCATAAAATGGGGATGCCAGCCCAAAACCAGGGTGCAGACATTGAGATAGCAGCACGTTCAGCTGCTGTAGAAAACCCAGCCGTATGGATGCCTTAGACATACAATTGTAAATTAGCTTTCTTGGGCTGAGGTATTAAATCCAGACACAGTTGCCCCATCACCAGCTTATGATTTTGTTTAAATTGTTATGAGCTGTCCTATGGTTATTAAACTTGGTGCACTTGCTATTCAGCACAAAGTTGTTGTAGTATGTCACAAGGAGAGAGTACTTGAGGAAGAATAAACTCTAGATAACATAACTCTTCATGTTGCAGGCCCAGAGCGATCTCAAGAACACAGCGAAGGTGGCATCAGCCTCTCCATCACCACCTGCTAAGGGCTGGTATTGCAATCCTGCAGTGGCATAGCTGAGTCAGGATGGCAGAAAGCAGGTACATTATTTGCAGAGCAATCCCAGAAACAGTTGTCTCCAAGAATGAAAGTTTGCAAGGAGGTAGGGAAAGCTTTTGAGTTAAAGAAGCAATGAAGGAAGCAATGGAAAACTACTGAAGTTGGTTGAAAACTTGCTGATGGCTTGGAGCCACATGGAAAAGAGGGACAAGGCGTTGTGGTGAGATGAACACCTGGAAACAGTGACTGGGAGACAAGGATGATGGCTTTGCTGGGTGGTGAATGTCAATTGTTCCAAGAAGAAGACTGAAAGAGCAGATTGCCGAAGCTGAGTGAAATCTGCTGTTTCCAAAATGTTCACTTTGCCTAGGATATTTTTTTTTAGCATCATTGCTCCATTTTTTTTCACTTGGAATAAATTCCGCTTTCGTGCCTGCTGAAGCCACTTCAGCATCCCAGGCCACAACGCCCATGTGAGAGGCACCTAAGCTCAGAGAGGTAAACTCACCCTTGCTCTCTCAAATCCTGTGCATGATGGTTCTTGTTAGATTTTTCTGAAACTAGGAAAGGTCCCAGTGGAAACACCTTGTCTCAGGGAACCTCAGCGTATGATGGTCCTTGCACTGCACCATGCACCCAGCAGGCTATTGACCATGTCTGAATTAATGACTAACCTTTGCTTCAAATTTTCTATCCTAATGGCAGCAGTGACAGTGAAAATTGTTTGAAGTTTCATATTTTGTAGCTGCCTGGAGGGTTTGTGATGAATCACTGAAGTGTGTGCGAGATCAGGACAGAGAAAAAACAAGGTGCATTTGTTTTGATCTGACACCAGCGTAGATAAGTTATACACATCTTGGTTCTCCTCAGCAAGTCTCTGAGATTTCTGCTAAACAAATACAGTTGTTAAGGTGATATACAGCCTCACTGACTCATTTAAGCTACCCTGTCACCAAACCCAGCCCTAGCAATTTGGGATTCTTCAATCTGGTTGACTTTAAGTGGGCTAATTCCTCATGCAACAAGCTTTCAGGAGTGATTTGCAGTTCTGTAGAACATCTCATCTGACACTTCACATTGTCTTCTTCTGTTAGAGTCCATGGTTTTTGTTTTCATCTTTGCTTTTCTTTGAACTTGAACCATTTCTGCTACTGAGGTTTCTTTATGGGTGTAAGACTGTGTTGCCTTTGCTTACTTTGAAGGTATCTTCAGTCCAATTTTGAAGTAGGCTCTCTACATTTCACATTCCGAACTTATTTTCATTGCTTGTAAGTGTTTACACAAATTTCCTCTCTAACTAATGAGCTTTGCCATTAATTTTGTACCTGAACATCATCTCTATCCCAGTGCCTTGCTTAGCTCAGTTTTTCTGCTGCAACCATACCTTCAATGTCCTTCTTACCATGGCTTTCTTCAATTGTTACTCAGCCATCAGAGAATCAACAGCTGGGATTTTCTCTTAGAGGAAACAGGGAGTTTTGCATTTGACTTCCCCAAGGTCACTAGAATGAAATGACAGAAACTGGGATGTCACCAAAGTGTCTGTTCAGGCCTTTGATCCAAAGGTGGGATGGTATCACTTTCTATCCTACAAACTGCTGACTTAAAATGAAAAGATGTTTTGTAAGCTTTGACAAATTTGTGGAAGCAAATTTCTTTTGTCCAGAAAGAGGTAAAGAACTATTTACATAGAAAGTCCAATTCTAAAATCCTACACCCAAATGATTTTTATTTTTTTTTTTCCAGAAAAACCTCTGCCTTGAGCCAACAAGTGCTTTTGAAAATCCAGTCTCAGTATTGCACTGGTTACAGGTAATGAAACTGTTTCTTGATATTGCTTTTCCCTAGAGACACTAGAGACAGATACCAGAGGAAAGGAAATCAATTGGACACAGAAAGATGAGAAGATTAAACCTTCTTACTGAAACTAGTGAAAAGCTGGAGACACGTTTGGTTTTGTTGGTTGGTCCCACTAAGCTCTCTGCTTTGTTTATATCAGTTAAACTTTACATGAACATAACACTGCTCACTATGGTAGACACAGCATAGGGAGCTCACTCAAATATTCTCTTCCATATACCCTTCACTGACATCCGTCATCATTTAGAAGAGAGATGAGATTTCCCATTAGAACTCTTCGTTTAATTGCTCTTATTGCTTCTGTCACTTGATCAGAGCTTAAGCGATATGTGCACTGATCCGAGGATACCCTGTCCATCAGAGGAGTGTGACATCCATCCAGATGTACCACAGAGATGCTGTGCCAAAAAGGCATATCTATGGGGAGGAGGTATAAAACACAGAGTTGCTTCTTGGTGACAAGCTGGCTTAATGCAGAGGATCAACCAGCATTTCTTTATAGGGTCAAGAGCCTGTTTGTGAGATTGCTGATGCAGCGACAGCACTCACCATTTGTTTGACATTAAAAACCAATTTGTAATCTGTCATTAAAATACTCTTCTGCTCCCAAACCAACTGCTCCCAGAAGATTTGTGAGTCTACCCACTCCATACATTAATTTGCGCCTACCTTGGATGTCTGTGAAGCCTACGGAGAAGGCAGTCCATCAGGCAGCAAGCAGATAGCAGTGTCTGAGCTGTGCAGGGCTCAAGCGCCTTCCCCAGAGAGCAGAGCCCTAGCATCTGTCTGTGTCCCATTAATGGGATGCTGTCCTTGGGCTGGCCCCCACATAAGACTTATACAGGGGTTCACAGAGGAGCATTCTCAGAAAGCACTTTCCCCTTTTTCCTCCTTGCAGCTCTCACTAAGGATAATTCAGTACAGATCAAAAGACATCAGATAGCTTTGAACTTGTGTGCCAGCCATAGCAGGGTGCTACCAAAACCTGCTTGCCTGCTCTTAGAGCAGCTATTTATAGGGAGACCAATGCAGGTTTGATCTGGAATTCTCTGTGGTGTAGGCAGTCCAGGCCTTATGGTTTTTTTGTCTTCATTACTTTGGACAAAAACCAGGTAAAGCATACATAAAAAACAATAGATAGCTTGCAAGTTGGGCATGTCCCCGATCTATCTGTCTGATACTCTTTCAGGCACACTGAGCTGCATGATAAGGGCTCCTTTGGGAGGTTCCTGTAAGCACCATGGATGTGGGCAGCACAATAAAGAACACTGATATGTATTTATTTGTTTCAAATAAAGATCATATAGGGTGTGACAGGCAGTTGGTGTGTCTGCATTACCCTGTGTCTCTTCTGCCTTGTGCTTGCAGTAGGCAACAGGACTCATCAGGAAGGTGATGCACTAATCCTTACCCTGTTTTGTCCTCCAAGAATATAGAGGAGGTCAATGTGTCTGCAGGAACAGCTTGCACTGAGAGGTGCTATGGAACCTGATCACCACCAAAAGCCATCCTGGAGGACCCATCTCTGAGTCAAAGTCTCTGCTGTGCCCTGCTCCCACTGCTGGGAGGGAAGTAGCTGCTGCAGTTCCTCTCTTCAGAGGGATGGATGCAGTCAGTCCTTTCTCCTGCTACTTATCAGGGGAGGTCTCTGAGGAATCTACACTGAATATGGTGCTTTGATTTTCTTTGACCTCGTTCTACCTAATCAGTTGGTTTACCAACCAAATGAAAGTGGGTCTGGCAGATAGGAAATGGGGCACTAGAAGTTATTTCTTAAGGATTTGCAATATCCTGAATCCAAATGATATCTGAAAGTGGGTCAAATCTTCCTCTAAGAAGGAAAAGAAGAAAACCAGTGCATGACGACTAAAATTCTGCTCAGATTTCCAGAACATTTAGGGTGTTTCCAGGGAGCAACAACTACATAAGTGACATTGGTAGTTTCAGGAAGTACATGTAGGACAGGCTCTGACAAGGGACAGTTGTCGCACGAGGATGCAGATGGCACTTCTAATGTCTACAGTGACTTCTACATGCTTCATCATCACTCACAGTGTAACCTAACCAACCATACAAGGAGCCAGCATATGCCAGCCTACATATTGCAGGGCTTTTGAGGCTTTCCAGCTCTGCTGTTTGTCATCTTGGAGATGCTTTTTCTTAACCATTTCCCTGCTGGTTTTCCATGAGGCTCCTTGGCATCAAGATCTCCTGGGGGCCTAAAGTCCAGCCCAGAGCACTGCAGGGGACCCATCCACACAAATATGTGCCTTTCTACACCAAAATGCTGACATATCCTGTAGGTGTTGCACACTTTCTGGGGAACACATTGCCACAAGTGCTGGCAAGACGTTCATGCACAAGTCTTTTAGATGAAAAGGACAGTTTGGGAGACAGGAATGGTAAATTGTCCCTGCCAGGAATAGGAAAAGCAGCATTTGGCAGGCGTGGATTTGTCCTTATTTTCTTTATAAAGCATTCTGGCCCTCCAAGTACTTCTCCTCGTTTGTTTTGTCACTGTCTAAAAACCCATGAAATGATACATAACACACCAAAAGCAGAGCAAATCTACAGCAGAACTGCTGCCCTCCAAGCTTGGAGCGGGTATCACCAGGACTTTCTGAGTGACTGCTGCATTCATGCGGGAAGGCTTCTGCCTGACAAATGTGTTTGAATTTTCTGAGTACATTGGGGCATTGCTAGATAAGTATGTAATAGAGGACATCATCTATCATGATTTCAGGGAAGCGTTTGACAGTGTGCCACAAAGAGAATATGATTTACAAAGTAAGACAGAAATGGTATAAGGAAACTATTGATATCACTTACAAATCACATTGGCAGTTTGAGGGAGAGGGTAGGGATGGGACATATAGAGGAAGCAGAAGGCCGGACAAAGGCTGGATTTCTCTGAATAATGAGCAAAGTAACCCTAATCTAATCACCCTGAGTACTTGGAACAGGGAGGGAAGAGAATGCAAATGTGTATAAGCTGAGCAAGCTTGCCTGAAATGAAATTGCATTCCAATATTCAGCTAGACAAGGGAATAAGAAGCAAAAGCAGTCGGGAACCGTCCTCTATCAATAAAACCTAATTTGGAGGGAGACACAGTGTAGCAGACTCCCACAGGACTCTGCAGCCACTCTACATTAGAGACAGGACTGTTCTGATCCCACTGTGGCAGGCTGACCAGGAAATATGAACAGAGCGAGTACATTGCTATTGCAAAACAATCTATCACTGGGTTACTGAAAGGTGCGTATGAAAACCTTGTTACAAAGAGGCTTTGCCAAAGTATCTGGCTGCGTTTGATGTGGCTATTTTGCCTGGGTGCCCCGGGTGCATGTTCCCTGGCACAGGGGCATTTTGCTGAAAGCACCTTTCATGAGCTGCTTCACGCACAACATCCATTGCAGCAGAGGGAGGTATTGGACACTGGTGTAAATCAGTGGGATGCAATCAGGCTACTGATAGCATGACTTGTGCGCACTAGTTCTGGTGCAGAGGTGAGCACACCAAGCTCCCCATCATGGGCAAGCTTCTGCCAGGGGCAGGCAGCAGAGCAGCATCACTGAAGCTGTTTTGGCTGGCAGTTTTATAAAGAAAGATCGCTTGGAAGAGGGAGGCAGAGAGCTGCTGCTTTCTTACGACCTTTAAGACACGCTGCTGGAGAGCTATTTGTAGCAGCAGCTCAGGAAACCTGGGTCAGCTCCTCAGTCTTATCTAACAGAGTCCCTCGCCTGTTAGGAAGCTCTCTGGAGCAGGACTGCCTCTTTCCGGGGGGTTCTGAGAGTTTTGCAAGTGGACTTCTGGCCCTTGCGGCTACTGCGCTGCTCCCAAGTGATGTTGTCTCTGATGGGCTCTGCAAGGTTCCTCCTGGCTCCCTTGCAGCTGGCTGGTCAGGAGTGGTGCTCCTCACCTCTGTGCAGGCTCAAGGCTGCTGTTGGGGGTACCAAATGTCAGACTGTACCAGGAGCACACAGCCCAAAATGGCAGAGGGAAAAGCCAAGAAGAAATGTCTCATTTTCACTTCTGCAAGGCTGGGGGTGCAAAGGCTACAATTTGTGATTGTTTTCTGGTTTTTTCCACTGCCTGATTATTGCCAAGTATTTCATATAGGCACAGCAATTTAGTTAGATTGATGGCTTTTGTCTCCCCAGTGACAAATGCAATGCCTTCCAGACACTTGGCTCAAAGCTGTCTTTACAATCATCCTGCTTTTTTAAAAGTTTAAATGCCCACTAGAGAAAAACTTAGTTTGTCATTTAGATTGGCCTTGGCTAAATTAGTTCACTCTTGAGCAACCGTAAGACACTAAATGAGTACACTATTCTAGGAGGCAAGGGGGATTCACATAAAGAGCAGCTACAGGGTGGATTTAAATTCACACCAAGGGAACCCATTAGAGAAGAGTTTAGGGCAGGAAGATAATGTTGGAGAGCAGATACATACCCAGCAAGCATGTCATGACAGTCCAGGCTGCATCACAAAGACAATGAGAGACACAGGAAGGTACCAGTGAACAAGAGAGGGATGAAACCTTGGTCTTGGGGCAGTCACCAGGAACAGTGTCACAGTCTCACCAAAGTGCTGCATCAGCAGCAGGTGAAGCTGCACAGTTTGCAGTGGAACTTTCTTGATTCAAGGGCACTAGCGTGTAAACCACTTGTGGGAGCAGGAGCAGTGTCTGACCACCTAGATTTTATTAGTGATGTACGGGAAAAGGGAATGTAATTCCCCTTTTCAAGAGGGAGTGAATGATTTCCTCCTGAAAGGATTCCATCTCAGGGCGGTTTCTACCCACACAGTATGGCTCATCTGAAGTGAATGAGCTGGTTTTGGTCAAACCCTTGAGGAGTGAGAACAAAGTCTATGCTTTAAATAAAAGCAAAACTAAAAGATTTCCTACAGGACTGAAAATACTTATTACTAGGAAAAGCATCCCAACCTGTCAACTTCCAATTCCCTTTATTTTAATGCAACTTTAAAACCCCCCAGCCATACACATTCAAAAATACACTTCAAGAATTAATCTCTTCTTAGCTGACACTTTAAATGTCAGCTCTGAGCCTGGAGTAAATTTTCACAGGCAAGTAATAAAAGTCTGAAAACAGGATTTAATAATGGTAATGCTTACAAAGCCTCAGCCACAGCAAAGCTAGTATATGCTTTTGTGTGTACCCACCAGACAGCCAGGCTGAAAAACAGATGGGGGGACGAGCTGATTTATGATTATTAGCTAGGTGCTCCTCTGAAAGTTTCATAATACAGAGACCTTTCTTTTCAGACTGATAGGAGTCTGCATCTAGAGACAGATTGATGATTCTCATTTCTGCACCTGTGTTATTTTATTAGACTCACTATGGCAAACTGGTCTTGTCATTGTTAATGGACCCTGCATACCTATTGCTCCATGTGCCGTAAGCACAATATACTGCATGGTGCCCACCAGAATAACTTTGTTAAAAATACTGAAGCTGAGCCTGCTGTGCCTGTTAGTGGAGCTGAAGTGAAAAATATCTGGTAGGAACCGTGTCTGGAGCAAACAAGAATTTACTTAGACTGGGGGAGAAAGTGCACTCTGATTTAACATTCAGCTCGGGTGCATGTTTTATGCATGTGCATACAGAAAGTGAAAATTCATTGATTTGCTTCAGAGCTAGTTTATATCTTGATGGAGCAAAGCATGTAAGTGCCTACTTAAGTCTGTTCCTGTTCAATAAAGTGTTTAAGCAGCTGCCTATGTCCCACTGATACTAATGTAAGATTTAAGTGTTTACTTAGAGTGAAATGCTCTCAGAAGCCGTGTTGTATTGAGGCCTGGTGCATGTTGCTATATTTCAGACACAGCTGGTCATGCAGACTAAGGATGCAGAAATGAAGACCAGAGCAGTCATTACTTCGTCACCACATGATGGCTTTGTTCAGACTTTCTCCAGATAAAGCTCTGGGGATGTGTTTTAAGTGTTATCAGCACATGTATGCAGGGATTTATATTTAAACCTTTCACAAGTTCTCAGTCATGTGAGTAGTTCATCCCCAGAACTGTACCAAAAAATCTGCAGGATCAAGACTGCTATGGGAACGTTCTCCATCAGTGATGGGCATGAGAAAGCCAGCACCAACTCCTCTGAGGTTATCCAAACCCCTCCTCCTCTTTTTTAAATGTGTTTCCCTCATGCAGAGTAATCTGGGAGGGGATTTTGCTCAGAGTTACCTGATATTCAGAATGATTTTTTGCAGCGTGTTGCTGTACTTCAGGCAGTGCTGAGGAGGGCTGCTTTACATAGATGGGAGAGAAGGGGACATAGGGGCCACTCCCGCCACACCACAAACCATAGTGCAATGTAAGTGATGGGTGATAGCAAGTGAAACCCTAAAAATACTTGGCATGATATCTGTGAAGCTGTCTTGTTTGAGATGTAGAGCCCCTGGGACAACCTGTGACCCCTCAACCAATGATGTTTTGAACAAGGCAGTGAGTCTGCTGGCAGCATCAGGGAATTGGAGCAAAATAATCAATCCCTCGCCCCCCCAAAAAAGAGTAAAAGAATATGGAATGCTAATTCTGAGGATTAAAGTAATGTAATAATTCTTCTTGTGATGTCTATGAAGAAAAACTAGCCAGCTTTTTGACGTTGAGTTCATTTTTCCAGCTCATATGGGACATTCACAGTTTAGTCACCCTTGTTGCTTTTCCAAGCTTTGTAACAGCTTTAGGAAGGGTTCTTACTTTTGCTTTCTACCCTGCAGTCAGAGTTGAGATTAAAATTTACTGCTGCTGCTATTTCCAGAGAAGAGCTGGGAGCTAAGCTGTGGTTTCCTTTTTTCAAGTGGTTTTTAGTGTTGATAGTGGGGAAGAGTCATCTGTGACAACTTTGTTTTCTCTGTCAGTGCAGCTTCCTACATGGGATTTATTTTTACAGCCTTCAGAATATTTCTTTTTCTTCAATTCCTTTTTCATTTAGCAAAGCAGCTTCTGTGGGTTGTCCCCACACAGACATTTTTATGCACTCTAGAAAGCTGGGTTGCTTTGCTGATTCTGGAAATGAATTGCCATTTTCTGCAATAGGACTATTTTAAACCCCTATTACTGTTGTGGATTTCAATAGGAATTTTTGCCTTGGTCGTTGTCAATGTCATTCTATACAGAGGTTTGAGTGGCACACCTCAATGAGGTTTTTTTCTGAGGTGTGATATCCATGGATTACATGACTATGAAATACACTTACCAGATAAAACGTCTTCTATCTAGTCCTCTTTCTTCCTCATTTTTTTTTCTCATTTTCCATATCTCATCCTATGTTAAAATTGTAGGTAGATAACTTGTGACAAGGATCAGTATGTTTTCGTAGCACTATTGCAAGACAGTTTTGAGTAGAACTTATGTACAAATGTAAACCTTTACATTTCAGGGAAAGGAATAGGTCTAACAGCAACTGTAAGCATTCAGCTGTCCAGGGGCTCATTAGCCTTCTGTGCTTCCCTGGAGTTAAATTAAATGGTGATCACTAGTGAGCCTTTCTGTCACACAGAAAAGCTTTCCACAGGGCATGGGATTACGTAGTCACAGTGCCATATATAGTACCCAGCCTCTGGTGTGGATTTTGCAATGTCTGCCATTTATATTTCAGATACTAAGCAAATAAAACCCTGTATTTCCATAGAAACTGTAATGTGTGGCTGAATACTGCCCTTAAGTATGGAAATGCCTCTTCTAGTATAGTCAAGTGAGACTGTTACTATATTCTAAGGAAGAATTTGGTGCCATATGCTGAGACATGAATGCAAGTCAGTCACATATACCCCAATATCTGTAATTTACTTATTATTCCTACCTTTGCATGGTGCATGATGACTTCTACACAACGTGACTTAATGAGCACTTAAAAAGAGATGTCATTACACAGTCATTAATAGTCACAGGATTAAGTAGCTAATATGAAAAAAGTGGAAGGGCTAGTAATGCCTGCTGTAATGTAGTCTGTGATCTCTGTTATTCCTAGTCAGATCTCTAGTTTCAAATTAGCATCACATCTTATCTTTTCCCTCACAGACCAAGTGCAATTGTCGCGTCCCCTCCTTGAAACCGTGAGGGTGGAAGTGGGAGACTAATGCATTCTTCCCAAGGGCAAAGTAACTCAGGTTGAATCAAATTGAGAAACATAATCATTAGATGAAACAATTAAAGGAAAAACTTGTTTAAGTACACCTGAAACTTGTGGAATGAAAAGCCCTGATTTACTGTCAACAATGTAATGATTTTCTTTCATTAAAAATTCAGGTCAATATCAGAAGAAAAAAACCCTGTTCTCTCAAATCGTGAGTCCAATGGCAGTTTGGAAGTGTTGAGACAAAGTGCTTTATATTTCCAAAAACTTTGTACTTTTACAATCGACAAAATGCCGTATTTTCCCCTATTTTATTCTCCCCTCAGTTCTTTTCAGCTGGGAGTTTCATAATCATAGGTTTTTTTCCCTCTGAAATGCACCTTATGCAGAGATCAGTTATTTCATTTAAATGAATTCATTATAAAAAACCATAACTTTTGCTACATGCAAAATGCTAAAATCTAGCAAAAGCCAGAAGGAGCAAGGCAATGGCTTCCATGTTTCATTCATGATCAACAAACTCTCCATAGGCACAGATGGTATCTCAGTGTTTTTTGCTTCCTAATCTTTATTACACCAAAAGAATCCACCATAGTTGGATGCTGCTCTTTAATAATCACAATGGTATTTCCAAACATTTGATCATCAAGTCAACTAGGAACAAAATGAGCATAAAAATAAATTGTGTGCTGTCTACTGAAGAACATGTATTGGCTTTAAGAATTTGGATAAGATTTGGGCATTTCCAAAGAATTACTTCTGTTCTGAACTGATGTGGGGTTTAAAAACCTTGAATTTTTTTAGTATGTTTCAATTCAAAATCTCCCATTTGAAAGCAATGTTAATAATTAATGAGAGTGAACAAGCA
>JBCJKH010014564.1:10753-23100 GCA_039877255.1 Loriculus beryllinus | reverse complement strand
AGGACATGGAACTGTTGGAACAAGTCCAGAGGAGGCCACGAGGATGATCAGGGGACTGGAGCATCTCCTGTATGAAGGCAAGCTGAGAAAGTTGGGGCTGTTCAGCCTGGAGAAGAGAAGGCTGCGTGGAGACCACATAGCAGCCTTGCAGTATCTGAAGGGGGCCTATAGGGATGCTGGGGAGGGATTCTTCATTAGGGACTGCATTGACAAGAGAGGGGGTAACAAGTTCAAACTTAAACAGAGGAAGTTTAGATTGGATATAAGGAGGAAGTTCTTTCCTGTTAGGGTGGTGTGGCACTGGAATAGGTTGCCCAAGGAAGTTGTGAATGCTCCATCCCTGGCAGTATTCAAGTCCAGGCTGGTCAGTGTCTTGGTTGGCACGGTTTAGTGTGAGGCATCCCTGCACATGGGAGAGGGGTTGGAACTAGATGATCTTAAGGTCCTTTCCAACCATAACTATTCTATGATTCTATGATTTTTTGACCTTGCTACTGTAGTGTTGATCTTCTCACAGCCCTGGAGAAATCTGTCTAATCTTTCTGCAAGATGAATTAAGGCAGAATTTGAGGATTTTTGCAGCAGATGTGAGATGTCATGCCTTGATATCTCCATGTTGCGTATATAGCCTGAGATATGCAGCCCACAACACAAACGGGAATTGTGCATCTAAACTCTATGGTAAGTTTTAAAAGCTTGTGTCATTTTTATTCCTGTCCCCTCTTTTGTTGACATTTCTCTCCTTTATTTTACCTCCAAATCTGTCTGGTCTTTAAGTAGGAGCTCTTTCCACCGACAGCCATAAAATCTGCTCCTGCTCCCTTGAATTTAGTCTGAGTATCTGCTAGCTCTGCCTTGCTTTCAGCTGGGATAGAGTTAATTTTCTTTATAGCTGGTGCAGTGCTGTGTTTTTGATTTAGTCTGAGAGCAATGCTGATAACACACCGATGTTTTAGTTGTTGTTAAGTAATGTTTATCCTGATCAAGGTCTTTTCAGTCTCTCATGCTCTGTCAGTGAGGAGGGGCACAAGAAGCTGGGAGAGAGCAGAGACCTGACCCAAACTAGCCAAAGGGATATTCCATACCAGATGACAGCATGTCCAGTATATAAACTGGGGAGAGTTAGCTGGAAAGGGTCAATCACTGCTTGGGGGTGGGCTGAGTATTGGTCAGTGTAGTTGTAAGCAATTGTATAGTGCATCACTTGGATTTCTTTCTCACTTTTGTGGTCTCAATTTTCATTATTTTTATTTTGTTCCTATTATTAAACTGTTCTTATCTCAATCCCCGAGTTTTCCCTTTTTTCTGATTCTCCCCTCCATCCCACAGCAGAGAGGTGCACAAGTGAGCAAGTGGCTGTGTGGTACTTAGTTGCTTGCTGGGGTTAAACCACAATCAAACCTTTGCTAGGGAAAATGACCTACTCATCTCCCTGACTATCAGATATGGGTGATATTTCTATAGCCATGTCTCAGACAAAAGCCTCATGCAGCTCATGAGACTTATTCTCTGATCTGGCTTGCACTCAGTGCACAGAGACAAGTCAGCAGTCATCTTGTTTCCCTGCAAAACAAGATGTGCAAACTCTAAGATAGGTCTCAAAGTCAGCCTAGTTTTCAGCACCTGTGTTTTCTACTGATTTTAATGAAATTTTATAAGAGCTGTGCCACTTTCTATGAAGTGTCTCCTTAAGTGAGCAGTTGCATAATTCAGAGCCTAACTTTAGATTGATTTAAAAATGCTCTGCTCTTTCTGTAGCTTTATTGGCAAAATACCTTTCTGACCTGTTTTTTCTTGCTTTTTAGTATATAATTAATTATAAGGGAGGCTTTTATTTAGAGGATAAGATACTTTAATGTAAAGATGTCACATCTGCTAGATAAGGGACAATGAAATCTGAAGCACTACCTATGGTTGAGCTGAATGCTAATATTCAGTGGCTCTGATGTAATTAAACAGCACATTGCTCAACCTAGTCAGGAACATAGGAATAGAGAAACTATTTAGAAAAGACTGGATCGTTATTACAGAGCCCGATTCAACAAAGCACTTGAGCATGAGCTTCAGATTAAGCACATATTTAATTCTTCCTTCTACTTTTTTCTGCTGCAAAATATGTTAAAGTAAGCATATGCATACTCACCTTACAGAATATGTTAATTACATTCAGATATGAAAATTTCAGGTCCCACTTCACTGAGACCATGTCATAAAGTTTAATACATCTATATTCACAATCCTTCTGTGACAGACAAACTTGCTATTATCTTCATTTAAACTGAGAGTTGAGGAACAGGAAAAAAAAGACAATGCTCATGAAATTATTTAGCTCTTCAGTAGCCAACTAATGCTAATAATTTGAAGGCACTTAGTATGCTGGAACAATTTTGTGTGTATCATTAGGAACACAGTACTTGGACATAATTTAGCAAATATGGACCTAAAGTCCTAATCCTAAAATTTGCTTTGTGATTGCTGTGTTTAAAGCCCTGTGATCCCAATAATAAGTGCATGGCAAAGCAGCTTTCTTTTTAAAAAAATTCTAAAATGAAACTTAAATTCATATTTCCTCATGCAGAGCAAGACACATTTGATTGACTATAACCAAGGTGTTCTTGACAGACATCTTGGGTACTTAGATGTCAGCCTGAATTCGGTCTAGAAAAATGTGTTAGGCAAAATTAAGCACACTAAATTATCACATTGCCAACGTATTTCAGGTTCTTCTTAAGATGTCATCATAGGATACAATTTGTTTGTTTCATTAAAAGAGAGATTTAAAAAAAAAATATCTAGAGGCACGAGGGAGAGAAATGTGCACCGTTTGTTTAAAATTGCAACATTACAACTGATGATCCAACATTTTTTCTCTAGAGCTGAAGAAATGTAACAGATGAAACAGGGAGAGTTTCAAAAGTACTTTGATACCACAGTAGATACAGTGAACAAAAAATGCAAGGAAAATGTTCAGTTGATTAATTTGATAAACTTCTAAATTAAATGAGTTCCATTAATGAATTAATTCCAAGATTTTACTTGCCTAAATCTTAATTAGAATCCCTTCTGTGAATCACTCTTCCACAATAGTTGAAATCAATCAAAACCACAGTGATGAGAGTGCAGGACTTTGGCTGAAAATTCTCAGGAATTCACTTTAAATGTGCAACATCACAACACGGTGCACTTTCCAATTTTGTTCTTCTTTCCAAGAAACCTGCTAGAGGGCAGGAAAATGCATCTGACTTCCATTAGCCTTTTCAGTAGGACTGTCATAAATTTCTTCCCTATCCTCAGGATACATCAACAGAAAGACTGCTGTATGCACAAAGTAAAACTAATCTGTTACACAGAAGAAAGGTAATTTTCTTTCAGTTCATTTGTCTGTGTGCATAATTTATTATATTACAGACCAATGAGTTTGGCATGGAAGAAAAAGAAGAGCATTGACTTAAAATAATCTGTGTCCTAAAACCTAAAAGTTTTAATTTCCTAATGAGCTCATTTGATAAAGGTAGATGACTCTGCTCTTTGATAAACCAATTGAAAAATAAATTGCATTTACAAAAGCTTGTTTGCACTAATCCATGTAGACGAGTATTATATTCCAAGGAAACTATGTGAAGCATACTGAAATAAGAGCAATGATGACAAGAACACAGTAAAGCAAAATCATATTGGGAGCAAATATGAAAAGTTTTGTGATGAAACACCAATTATAGAGCCCTGAGGAATTACCTGAATGGCTATTTCCAGGGTTACTGCTTCATTCCATGATGTTTATTTTTGGGCTGGGAAACTTTTAGTTGCAGATGCTGCCTTCTAGCACTGTTAAGAATTGAGACAGCCACAAAAGGATGAATACATGTTACAATAATAGTATGGCTAAACAAGCTGGATGCAGTCTTCTAGTTACTATTATTATTATGAAAACACTTATAGATCCTGTCAATTTAAGTACTGTGATTAGATTAGTTCTGTGCAAGAAAAACATAGATGAAATAAAGTAAGAATTGCAAAATGTGATTTTGTGGGAATAGAATTTCTATCTGCACAGAAATACCCCATGCACTCTTCAGCTGAGATTTCTCTGGGGAAGGGGGTCTAGGGAAGTTTGGTAATATTTAGTGGAAATATGTAACAAAGCTTTGATTTTTTTTATTTCATACTGAATGTTAGGTATATATTCTGCAGATTTTAAATGTAATATTCAATGCCAAAATGGATTGGTTTTTTTTAATTAGCATTTTTAAATCTGTCCAAAAGTAACATAGGTTTCCCTCTATTCTCCCCATGGTTTTCTGCCTTTAGTCTTGATTAGAAGAAAAGTAAATGTCATTACCTTAGAACCTTTCCCCCTGACATACCTCAGCCCTTTCCTTTGGAAGGTTAAGAAGATTAGACAGAGGAGAGATGCAAGTGAGGCCAGGGTACATGTACACTCCACGGTCAATGACAGAAAAAGGATCAGAACTCAAAGACCTGAATGCAGGTCCAGTGTTACAATTTTGCACCAGAGCTGACATGAACAGGGAAATAACTTCCTCTCATCGTGGCATAGCTGAAAAATTTAAAATGCCTGTCATATTTGGGAGCAGTGCTATCGTGATACTTGGTGTCTAAGGTCCATATCTTTCTACTGCTTCTCCTGTGCATTGACTGCAACCTGTTTGGAAAAGGGATTCTCTCTTTCAAACCTTTTCTTGGAGTAGATTTCACACTGAACTCCATCAAATGTTTCCAAACAAGACAGTTGTATTTAGTTGAGACTCATTTTGTTTTCAAATACACTAGCATACACTCTTAATCTAAATACATGGTGAAAACAATACCTTATGCTGTATCTAAACAAAAAAAACCCAAAAACATCTATCAGTTATGGAAATATATTGATATACAGGACACAAAGTAGAATAATACCCATTTTAAAATAATACCCATCTAAAGAATAATATAGAATAATACCCATCTAAAAATTCAGTATTCGACAACAGCCTCACATTATTTACTACAGCTGCTTAATGGTCTTCCACTAAAAAGAAAAATCCAACCAAACAACAACAACAAACCCCCCATCAAACCAAAAAAACCCACTTCAAATTCATTAGAATAGCTCAAAAAAGGGAAATCCCTACCAGCTAAGAGATGGCTGGTGGGGTGGGATAGAACATCACTTCAAGGACAGGCTCTTAAAGTGTTTCTTAACATATCAAAATTGCTGCCAGTCCTCCTAGACACCTTAGCACCAAGGAACACTGGTAGAACTATGCTCTTATCTGAATCCATGCCAAGAAGACCATCAGTTTCAGCAAAACAGAATGCGGCTCGGAATAAGTAGTACAATGAAAGCTCTTTGCAGGCAGACATAAGCTCTCCCTACATGTACTCTGAACATAGATGCTGAATAGTTGCTGTGTGTTCAAGGCAATAAGCTTTCCCAAAAGGCAATTTGTTTTACTTCAAGCTCACATTTGCCACTTCCCTAAAGCTGATCTGTACTGCTTTTTCAGGTATTTTGGGCATAGACAAAATAACTTAACATCTCTCTGAAAAAAAATCCAAAACAAGCCACCAAACAGGTAAATGATCCTAAGAAGCAACTGTAACCTCAGTTGCTGGAGTGGGAGCCACTGGATCGCAAAAGAAATTTGTCCTTGTGCTGTTCCATGGATCATGGGTTTTGCATTCACTGCAGTTTGAGCAAAGAGAAAGAATCTCACTGGAAATTAAATCAGAATCAGTCCAAAACCTAACTGATATCAGAAGGAAAGCTAAACAAAGGCAAGCACATGGTTCTCTTTGTTTAAAGGCTGTAGGGATGCAAAAGCATATGCATTTGTCCCAAGGCAGGTCAAGAACTTTCAAAGAATATTTGTGCTTATCCTTTGTGAATAGGGTTTGGCATGACTTTGTGTAATTACTGCAATATGTAGAAGAAAGAAACATTCAAGGAATTCTTTGTAGGCAAATTTTATCTTGTTCAAAGCGCTAAAGCTGATATTGATTATACAGATGCACATTAGCTGCATTTCCCAAAGCTTAGTGGGCTGAGCAGCAGACAGTTGCATTCTATTTCTATGCCTAGCTTGAGCAGTAGTGATGGTTTTACAGTGGAAAGCTATCCAGCCTAATGCTGAGGCTGTGAGTTCCACATGCAACACAGCAATCGTCTGCCACACTGTTGATCTCGGACTGAGAGGATCCTCATTGGTGCCTGATATAAGGATTTGGGGGGGGCACAGTACAATGCATTTGCCAGCTGAGCTATTCCTGCCAGCAAGAGGAATTATGCTCCTGTTGATAGTAAGAGAAGGGAGAAGTCACCTCCTGAGAAGAGAAAGCTTCACACTTTCTCAGTGACTGCAGATGTGTTGTGCCTACATAGAGGAAGGAAATTTCACAGATTCTGTAACAGCTTTCATCCCTTGGGCAGCAACATGCAGAAGTGGAAATCAGAAGGAATTGTTATGAGAAGATATAAAACAGAAAGGAATTTGAGAAAGGCAAAAAAGGTGAGGGACCCTTTCAGTCAATACACAGTGGGTTTTTGAACAAATGATGCCGAACATTTCTGATAATCCTCTGGGCACCCTAGAGAACTTTTATGTGATAGGGCAATAGACCATTAATTTTGGGTTAGCAAATACAAATTGCATCAGAGTGTTGACAGAGGCAATTTGGTAAGAGAAACAGCACCTGTGTATTACAGGGGGAAAATAGAGGGGCCATTCCTCTCTGGCTGGGTCACACACAATTCCCCTTTCCTCACCCAAAGAATAACACCTTTCAGTTGCCACAAGTTTCAATGTTGTGGTCTTTTCTGTCAGGAAAGACTCAGTCTTAACAGCTAGCTAAAATCAACAGGTTGACCTGGCCACCATAGTTACAAAGACACAAATGCTGCTGAATGTCTCAAGGTTTGAATGTCCTAGATGAGACAGACTACCAGGATATCAGATCATGAGGAAAATTCTTCTCCTTAAAAGAAGCCTCCAACTTACATCTTCAGAGTTGCAAACAGAAAAATCTGGAAAGTTCTTTGAACCAGAGGTTTGGTACAAATATGAGTTGTTTATTTACACTTCTAAATTCTGGTTTTCATAAAGTCATGCTGTACTCATAGATTTTGATAAAATATTCAATGCCTTCCACTCCAAAGATGGCTGCATTTCACAGGTGAGTGAAGCGATCACTGCATGCAGTATCTGTAGAGCACTTGCTGAACTTCTGTAAGCTTTATTATTACTGATTCAATCTGTATAAAAGGAAAAAGGGCACCCAAATGGTACTTAAGATGGAATAAGGGGCCCTTCATAAAGCTATTAAGAAATTAATAATTACAGGAAGACAGATGTAATTACATCCAGAAGATCAATGCAGCTTTTAATGAAGAAGAATTTCAAGACCCTAAATAAAAATTGAGATAAGAAACTTCTGAGACTCTCACACATACACCCTGCTAGATAAATGTAGCCCGGGAACAAAGGAATTCTGGTGGTATTACAAAAACAAAGCACCTTTCGTGCGCTCACTACAAACAGAGCTAATGATATGAAAAGCCTCCTGTGGCGAACAGTTTCTGTTTTTCAGCGGAGATGAAAAATCTTAAAGGCTCCCCAAGATTTAAGGAGCTGTAAAAAAAATAAATCTTCTTTCCCACCTTGAAGAAATCTCTATGTAATGACATGTTAGAAAAGGCAAGTCATCATCATCCTTTGCCTGTGGCTAGGAAAGAACGAAAGACACTTGCATGCTGTGTGTCTGTGTTAGGATTGTAGTTTGGTCAAGGCAGAAGAGAGAGAATGTCATCATTCCTTTGCTCTTCATTTGAATCCCCCGGGTTTAATGTGGGCAAACAATACATGATTGAAAGAGCAATTCCATTGGGGAGGAACTTTTATTTACCTCCTGTCCTCTGTGGAGAAAGTATACAAAGGGAAACAATAATAGCCAACTCCTGTATATAGTGAGAAATTGTATGTGGGAACATATGCACAGAGGAAACCCTCATTTTAAAATAAGCCTACAAAACCCAGACACTCCAGTTATGTCCAGCAATAAAGTAGATGCCCTTCAAACAGTCAAATACACATTACAGTGAATTGAGTGTTTTGTCAAAATCTCAAAGGAAGAAAAATAAGTCCCTAACTAAATCAACCCGGAGCATCTTAAAAACAGAGCAAGGGAGAATAAGCTATTGCTAAAATCCAAGAGGCTTAAGAAAAACCTGAAAATGCCAATAGATGAAAGAACATAAGCATCAGCTACAGAAAAAGGCAAATGCAAAGAGAAAATGTTTTTTTGCCAGTGAAATCTGGAAATTCTTTCTTGACCTTTTTCTTTCTGCCCTGTCAGCATTCCAGCACATCTCTGCACTGTCCTTTACCTATGACTGTCTCCAAATCCCGTATTTGCACTTCATTAGAAGAAATAACAAATAATGCATTATTTGCAACATATCTCAACTTAATTAAAAACAATTAAAAAATGGGAGAGTTTAAGGAAAAAAATAATCAAACCGGTCTTAGCACAAAATAGACATTGAAGAGTAGCTGCAGGTAAAACATTGCAGAACACACTGTGAAGAACAATTCTTCATTTACTAAGGGTGGGATCTAGCTCTGCTCCAGATTTGCAGTTCTTACAGCTCTGCAAGCTTTGCAGGAAGCACATCAATTTGTACTAGCTAAAGATCTAGCTTACTGTGGAGCACAACTGAAGGAACTTCTTGGTTAGTATCTGTCTGAAGTTTGCTTCCTGCACTTATCAGAGAAGTTCATTTGTTGTTATGGCAAAAATGAAGCCCTTTTTGGAAGAGAAATAAAACCCTCAATTATCTAACTACTGGCTTTGGCAGCATTTTTTTAGAGAGCAGGTAAAAAGACAACCTCTCAAGGGATTTTGAGGATTAGTAGGGATTTAATGGGAACAGCTCTGTAGACAGGAATATGTGTCTGTAATCTGAAGACCTGAATGTATTCAACAGGACAGAAGAGAGAAGAATCTGACACTGAGAAAAGATTTAACAGCAGAATAATAAAGTTATGAAACAGTAACGCCAAACTCCTTTTCACAGTCATTGCTTATGATCTTTCTCAATCTGCTTCAAATCACAGTTACAGTATTACTTCTGGTCAATTGAAAAACATTACAAACAATATGTTGATTTAGTTATAATATGCTGAATATCTGGATCTGGGATTCAACTTGGAAAAACTCCCTGTTATTAAGGTGGGAATACACCTGAAACCAGAAAGCTTTCAGTAGAAAAGGACGATTGCTTAGCACTTATCACATATGGCCACAAGGTGTGTAGAAATGCCCATCTGAGAAAAAAAGGATGTCTGGGACCTTATCTAGTCCCACAGAAGGTCTTACACAGTATAGATCTAGCCCTCTATAGCTGCTTAAGATGATTATTGATAATTTGAAATGTTAAGTTACCATAGCAATTCAACTACAAGTTTTTTAACCCACTTGTATGAGTTTCTTCTAAGTGACAAGTTCTTCCCTTTTTATTTTGAGAGGCCTTTGCCTGGCCCTGTGTTTTCAAATAGTACTTGGAAGCAGATTGTCCGCCATGAATAAGAAGTTATAGGATTTGATAGCCTCCTGTCTAAAGTATTTCCAGATGTGGATGGGGAGGGATTAAACACAGGAATAGAGGTTACAATGTGCACTATCCACCAGGTCACAGACTCCAATGCATTATTAATATACTAAATAATTTCCTTGGCATTCTTTACAAGTATACCATATGAAAAAGATATTTTAAATTAAACAAAACACTTTGTATGATACAGAAGAAATGCATTTGTTTCAGTAATAATCCTCCCCAATTAAATTTTATCAGAGCTGATTTTTCCTTTGAATTGCTGGTGTGGGTATTTGACAAAAAATCAATTATTCATTTCAGAATACAAATAAGTGTCCTTAGCACTTTTTGTAGGATAATTAATGTACTTAGCAGAATACAAACTTCAACGACAAGATCTTTGTGGGTGTTTTTGGTTGGGTGTTAGGTTTTTGGATGGGTTTTTAAAAATCATGTGTAATATATGAGACTTAGCAGAAGTGTGAGCATTTCAGCCTAGTGCTACGCTGCTATCAGAAACCTTCCTGGAATGTTTCTGTGAAATGAATGGAAAAATCCCCCCTGAATTGCTTTGATTTCCATTGTTCTGTTTCTGTTTTATGCCCTTATCCTCAAAAAAACCCAACACTGTTTGAGCTGCTCTCATGAAAAACTTAGAAGGCTGTTCACTAACAGTGAAACGTACTGCATTTGAGCCACCTTACATCTGCAAAGTTCTAGAACAAGAACAGGAAAGAGCTCACCATTCATCTCCACTGCTCTGTCCTCCTAGTTACTGGGCAGGAGGAAAGGAAACAAGGCAAATCCTATTCAACTTTGGAACTCGCACACACTGATTAAAAGTCTTTCAGGGATAGTTTGTGTTATCATGGAAGCCAAAGAAGCCTATCTATCTCGTGTTTTTCCAGGAGCATTAAATTTATAGTTGTCTTTGTCTCCATTAGTTTTCATATTATTTTACCACAAACAAATAGCATTTAAATTCACACCAGTACCACTGAGTCCCCGTCCCCCAAACGCTGTCAATCTCCAACAAAACCGGTTATGACCACTAAAGATACGGTCCTGCAAGGCAACCAGGTTTTCTCTGTGTGTGGTGTGGCAGCCTTCCTGCTGTGTCAGACTTCACAAGAGGCCAGTATGAATTCCTAGGCTCTCAGACAGGACAACCCAGTGACAGGCTTTGGGAGCCTACCATCTTCCTCATTAGGGGTTGGAAGTGGCTACTCTGCAGCTGAAGCTTTAAGTCCATTTGTGTGAGTGTGTGGGGTTACTCATAACCTGGGCAAAGGTAGAAAGGTATTTCAGGTAAGTCCACTTCTGTAGCCTTACTAAAGCATTAGCCTGTAGCAGCTGAAACTATTTTGGGAAGGATTTGAGCCTCTAGAGACAGTGCCCTAGGTGCTCATCTTATGCAATTGAAAAAGGATTTAAATGCATGAATGTCTCCTGGACTCAACAGGCTATTGTCCTCTGCACTTTTACTATGACAAAGATTACTCTTCACTACTCATAATCACTTAATGTACTGGAGAAGATATCTTATTGACAAGTATTATTAGCCATGCACAGTCTTAAAAAGGTTATATAGATTAAGTAACTGGAGGTTTTTTGCCTATGAAGATTTCATTCTTTCATTCATATTAGAAGTTAACATGATCACCTCTTTGCCTTTTTCCTCTACTAAACTGTTCAAGACCTCTTAAGGTTTCTTTTACATAATTTCTATAGCAATAACCTATTAATTTATGCAACCTAACTTAAACATGCCATTATGTGGATAATAAAACAATTTATTGTTCATCAGTCAATACATCATTTTGCCCTCACTACTTTACCCCCCTCTTCCTCTAATGCCCCCTTCCCACTCCTCACTGTACTTCAGAAGGAGCACTTTGAAAACAACAGAATTAGTCAAGCCAGCTACTGTGACTTCATAACTCATTCCCCTTGTTACTCAATATTAAGTCATAGAGCAAAAGGTGGGTGTCTCGATCTTGAAGGTAGGACAATGGCACAATATATTTCCATCAGACACTGGAAGAAAGGTTACAACCTGCTTCATACAGAATTCAATTAGGAATCAAAGAGAAGGGAATCAAGTTTATATTAACTCCTACAGATGCCAGAATGCTTTCAATCTATTTCTGTTTTATCTATTTCCTCTAAAAGATTTTTAATTAATCACAACATTAGATTAGTTCTTTTAAAACAGTAGGCGATCAATTTCATTTCAATGCCTGGGGAAAGAAATTTAAAGATTCCCAGATGTTTCATGGAAATCACCCAAAAGATTCAATTGAGAAGCAATTCTGACACTAACTAAATTAGCTACCCAAGTATTTTCTATTACACTGCTATATGGGCATTTTTGTATCTTGAAGCATTTCTTGCTTGCTCAGTAGGAAATGTGGATAGACATAAGCCGAGAGGATTTCACCTGTTTGTATCTTTAAAGACAGAGCTGTACCAAATTAATGTCTGGGATACTCCATTTGGCTTCTAGTTCTAATTATCTGAGGGAAGGACCTTATCAAAAAATGAATTCAACACCTGGTTTTTTATGCCAGTGAATGCCAGGAGGGCACATGAGGTCTTCTGCTGGAAATTCCATAGATGTGGGCCAGATCCTGATCTAATGTTGTTGTCTTAAAGCAGAAAGTGACATTTTTGTTCCTTGAAACATTCTGAATTATCACCATTTTATTTCTTTTAAGAATTGGAACAAGTAGAAATAAACTTTTCTTTCTTTTCT
>JBCJKH010014564.1:0-10653 GCA_039877255.1 Loriculus beryllinus | reverse complement strand
AGTAGAAATAAACTTTTCTTTCTTTTCTCATTTGTGTGTATGCACATGTGTGTGGGTATAAAAAGTATTTGTACAAAGCTGATAAATGCTTATGTAAAGAAGATACGTTCAGAAATGACAACAATTTTAGTAAAAAAAATACAACATGATATTCCCAAATCTAGACATGTAATTAGATTTGCTGTTCCAATAAATTAACCTTTGAGACAGTTTGGTATTTAACTGTCTGCCTTTTTTGCAAAACTATCAGCTTGGAGTGGAAGCCTGATTTTCTGATGAGTCAGGAACTGTTTGGAAGAAATCCATGTCTTGATGCTTGATGAGATAATTTCTTCTGCATGGATTTATGTCACGCATTTATGTTAACATTACCAGATCCATCCATTACTTTCATAAAGTTCAGGTTCCAGAAGTTCATACAGGTCATTGATGAATAATTGAACCCATAGCCTCCTTGTGTCAGTTAACAACGGTTTTGCTCTAGCTTCACATTCATAGTGGCTGTAAAGATAGTTAATGAGAAATTAAAGGTGAAGCCGCATCCTCTGTGCAGATGGCACATACTTGGTGGGTCAGATCCTCTTGCATGAGGTGCTTCTTATTTTATTCATTTCATCTACTGTCTGAGTCATATCATTAATCTAAAGTGCAAGATCTTAACTTTGGAAGTTATTTAGACCACTTAGAATAGGACGGTCTCATGATAAAGGCACTGAACAAAGGAGATATTTATTTCTCGTCTTCCCTTTCACAGACTCTTGATGGAAAAGCAATGAATTATAATTGTTCTGTTGGTGGGTGTCTCCAAGAGCTGTGTTGTAAATAGTAGACTGAGAAGACGCTTCTCAGACACCAGATTTGATGAAAAAAAAGGTCAAGCTGCCTCCCAAGAATCACTTCATAAACCTGATTTCAGGACCTGGAGATGCATAGTTTAAGAAAGCAGTGAGAGAATTTCCGTACAATAACTTCACCTAAAGACTTTTGCAAAGTAGATTTAGACTTGCAACTTCTAGTGATTGGCATTGAAACAACGCACAAGAGAAGCACTAATTACTGCCCACTCTGCTTTTCTACCAGAATTCATCACTCTTTTAGCTGAGGCAGCAGAACACATGGTGTGTCCACTTCTGAGCCACTGCAATTCTGAGCTTGATGTGCTCACTGCAGGGTCTGCCTGGAGAGATGCCTAAATCTGTGGTGGTTACACCCATCCCTGCAATGGACAGTTCAGAGTTGCAGAGCCACTCAAGCTTTCTCAGCAGTTGAAGCAAAACCAAATAGTACCTCTCTGGGCTAAAACCTGATGCCAACTCCCTGCTGCTCTGGAAAACAGAGGGGAAGGAGAAGGAAAGAGGACTGCTGGAGTTAGAGACATGGAGAGTTGTGTTGCCTGTTTTTGCATCTCTCTGAAGAGTGGGATCAGTGATATTGTGAAAAGCCACTTTTAGCACAGCCATGAGTTTGCAAGCCCAAGTCCTGCTCAGCAGCAAGAAGTTTCTAGACCTGTGCCACAGCAGTGGAGCCACAGCCTACTCAACAGCCCATCCTGATGTCTGAGGAGCTTCTGCCTCCTGGCTCCTCATGCTGTGTTTGTAGGGCATGTCACATAGGACCTACCTTTAAAGTAGCTAACAAATACCACAAGAGAGATAACTGAGGCAGCATGAGCACAGCAGAGACCAGCTAGCAAAATCTTCTCATTTCTTCTCAGTTCCTTTAGCTGTGTGGGGGTGCGGCTGGCCTGGGTATAGAATCACTCCCCTGCTGCATCTGCAGAGAAGGCAAAGTAGGAATTTAACCACTTTGGTTACAAGATGTAAATCAATATAATCCTTTTGCTTGTTCAAAGTGGAGGCATATATGTTTCTAGGCAACCACGGCTTTTGGGGGAATTTTGAAACTCTTGATTCTCTCTCCTAAGGCATAGACTAAGACCTGACCAATTCAGTTTCCTACTGAATATTTATTACTATTTTCTATGTAACAGTATAGTTCTTGGTACAACTGGTGCCAAGTTCAGTGAGGAATTTTATCCACCACCACTAATACAGACTATGCCTTAGCAATACTAATGATTAATTTACAGTAATGGGAAGTGCAGATTTCTAGCTAAATAATAATAAATTCAATAAACGTAAACCTGGATAGTCTACTGTGCATTCAATTACAATGCTTCCCTGCCATGAAAAGCAAATACAAAACCCTGCTTACTAAAACCACCCCCTGCACCCCCCAAAAAGAGAAACCAAGATGCCCTTCCAAGGAGATTATTCCTCCTTTCTACCACCCTCACCCATCATTGTTTGCCTAAAAGCAAAAAGAATGCATAAGAATCAAACTGGGTCTTCCTTGAAGGAATGCAAAGGACATTCCAATGAATAATGCTGTAAGAGTGATTTGTAGTTTTCCCCAAAGCGTGAGCTGATTTGTTATGAATAGAACTCAGCCTGCTGCTCTGTTGAAAGCCAAATCTATATGACTGATTTTCTTTTAATGTATTTATGGGAAAGAATGATGCTGCATTTGATTGTGTGACCAATCACCACACATACAGTTGATATTCTACCTGTGTAATCATAATTCTACATGTACTGACAAAAGAATAGCAAAAGAAAAAAAAAGTAATGTCTTAGTTGACTGCTTTACCTTCTCATTTCACTAGTGTGAATGCCATGTGATTCAAACTGTTTAAAGACACATCTGTTGAAAAGAAGCATTTTAGGTAATCATTTTAAGATTGCATTTTCAATGTGATTTAAAAAGATAACATGGATTTTGTTAAAAGAGAGAACTTACTGGAATAATAATATTTGATAAAAAGATTTGGGATTGCATAACTGATTTTTGGATATTCTTGTTAATCAATGAAGTTTAAAAAAACAAGATCAATTTTTGCATTTCAGAGCAGAAACTTACTCTCTCTGATGGATTGCGCGATTAGGTCCTGGTGTAAGAAGCCATCTCGACTTAAATGAAGCGCTTAAATGAAGTGCTTAAATGAAGTCTTATAACTGGGGATCTGGATGCAAATTATTTGGCATGATACAGTGAAAACAAACCTTGTCTTGTTCCTACCTCTGCTAGCTTGCTTCTGTAGACGACTAATATATAACCAAAACAGCCATTCTATACAGGGGCTTCTGTGGCCAGGGACAAGACCCAGAAGAAGGGTTCAAGGCACAGATAAAGTTTTACCTTTCATGGGTCTGGCCCACAAAGGATGTATGTAAGTGAGTTCCCATTCTGCAGGTGACAAAGATACTTCATAACAGTACGTCCTCTGCAGAATAGAGGAAATCTCATTGGAAATAGCTTATGCTTTAAGATACCTCAGAGAAAAAGGACCATTGGATAACTCACTCAGAGACCGAACCATAGCTAGAAGAGGAAAACAACAATGGATAGAGCATACAACATTAGATCTTTCCCTCCTATTTGCCGTGCATTAAACAGAGGTGCTATCATGGGTTTTTGAGAAGTAGCATTCACACAAATCAGAGATAAAACTGGGAAAAATATAACCACTAATACTGGCCAGAAGTGAGCAGTTACCAAATCTTAGCAATGTTGGATCTTGGGTTCAGATACTCATGCTTACAGAGCAGCCAGACACCATTTTGTCTCAAGAAGCACTTCCTAGTACATCTGATTTGGCCCTGTTTGCTGCATCACTATTATCTAAATGAACTATCCAGCACATGCAAAAGCTACTTCTCCTGATTCATAATTGGTTGTAGGGGTTACTCTGGTATCTGTCATTTGATGGTTTTATTTTAACTATGTTGTTTCTGAATTGTAGGGACAGATGACAACACCGCTGCCATGAGCGTTACATGAAAACAGCCAGTGATGGTTTAACTGCGGTTTAGAAACAAATATATGAGTAGTAGCATGAAGGTATACTGACCTGTGAACAAAGACTCTGTAATTTTTCATGGATATGTTTATACTGATAAAAAAACATGAGCAAAGCATTTAAATTTCGTCTAAGTTACCTAATAACAAATTACCACTGCTATAACTACTGGTAACAATATTGTTGAGAGCTGATTTTACACAGCACATAATGCCTCTGGCTATGAACCACACCAAAGTGTGCTCCTGCATTTATAGTTTAAGCAAATATCTCTTATTAATTTCAAAGCCATTTAGAAATCCAATTAATTTTTGAGGTTATGTCTCAATTTTGTAGGTGGTGAGGCTCGGATTGGATGTGGTTGTTTCTCATATACTATCATGCAGCAATTTGTCTGTCGAGCAGTGAAATAGTTAATTGATAGTAAGTGGGTCAGGTGTAACAAGAAAAATGCAATCAACACTTGCTAATTTTTTTTTAAAGGGGAAAAATCCTTTGGCATTAATCCCCATGATTCATAAGAAGTAGAGGCTGGCTGGCAAAGTTTAAATGATTGAAAATGATGCCCATGGCCTTCTGCAAAATCTGATTACAGTTCCAATGATGGATGGGTTGCCATTAGCAGAAAGGAAAAAAGAGTTCAGAAATAGAGCCAAGTAAATCAAGAAAGACCTTTCTAGTTTACAATGAACACTTCAACATGATTCAAAAAGTGTTTTAACCAAGATTTCATGTTCTGTAAATATATGTTGCCTTCAGAATATGAACTATTCATTTCCATGAGTCTCTTTTGAGGCAGGGTTTTATTTGGCCTGAAAAGGTGCCCAACTTTCCTTGCCAGCTTTTCAAGGCTTTCTTTGATTTACTTCAATGACATTGGGGGACTTTAGCTTCTGTATCTGAGGTCTGGCAGAAATTCTGCTCATTTCAGATACGGGTGAATCAGATTCATAAAACTTTGAAGTTCTCCTTGCTGAATTCTTTTTTATTTTCTAAATGCCTGAAACCATTCTCTTTTTTTAAATAAGAAAACTAGTTTCATGTTCATGAAAATATGCTGTGAATTCCTGTCATGACTAGGAAATTCACCCCACTGTAAAATAAAAACCAAAATGAAAAATAACTTAAAATTTGAAAATAAAATTGTTCCAACTTTATAAGTAGTTAAGTAACAGGTGTGACTGGTTCACTGACTCAGTTGAGGGATAGAAGTGCTTTCATGTTAGGACAATATTTAATAATTTTTAAAAATCTGAAAATTAAAAAGTAGGGGTTTCTGTTACCTCAAGTGAAATATTTCCTTTTAGCTTTGAGCTTTCAAATATGTTTCTTTTTGTTTTGTTTCGGTTTTGTTTAGAATAGAACATGTCTCAGAAAAGAAGAAAATCTTTTGATTCAAAATGTACTCATTTTGTTTGACAAGAAAAATATTATTTTCATCTACTGAGTGAAGAGGGACATCCTGCCAGTCACACTACCCAAGAGAGAAACGGTCTCAGGCAAAATTGCAGCTCATATCTTAATGTTTGTCCTAGCTTCAAATCAAACCCCAGCTGTACCATTTTGTAATTTTCCTGTAAAATCAGTATCTCATTCTTTTTCTCTCAAGAGCTCTGAACTGAAGTCTCAGTTCTGAAACAGACTACCGGTGCAAACCAGCACCAATCTTAGTCTCTTTTTTAATCCAGCAGGAATTATCTGCAATTTGCTAACAGTATCTTCAGAGTTATCCTGAATGCTACTTCAACTTTCTAAATCATCTGCTTTTTGCTGATGACCAGATGTTTTGATGTGTCACAGAGAAAATCAGAACAGCTTTCAAATGAATTATGAGCACACTCGAGTCTGTTGCCAAAGCCTAGATAATGTTCTTGCCATTTTTGCCCCGGAATATGCTGGCCACACATGAAAAATCTTGAAAGCACACACACCATCAAGGCAGCATTTGCAGATCTTTAAATTAAACCAAATAATGTAAAGTAAATAGAAGAGCAACAGTCAACCTCGTCATTTACTAGGCCTCCTACTAAGCCCTGTGGCATAGACAGATGAATTATGGGTAAGTTGATTTCAGCTTGGTTTTACATATACAGTGTGATGCAGTTTTTCGCTAATTAAGAAATAGAGCATATCCTGACACTATTTGGGGAATAGGATTATAAAGATGTGATTTTATGTTAGACTGCTGTGTAAATAGACTCATTCCCAGATTGTCTTAACAATGAGCATTTTGATAACATTGTTGAAACAATGGAAAGTGAACACACAGTAGATCAAAAAGAGTGCCATTTACGGAAGTGCACATAAGAATAAAGGTTTAAGACTGATGCAGAAAGTAGATGAATACAACTGAGCATTTAAGTAGCATCCTTTGGGACACTACATACAAATCCTTGCATTATTCTTGCTCAGAAAAAGCAACATGGGTTTGTGTGAAGAAAAAAAAGAACCCATTTCAGAGACACGAAGGGCTGTAGTGAGCCTCCTTCTCTTTGTATGTTCATAGCACACTGTAAATCCCTCTCTCCTTTTTCTCATCCCAAGCTGATACTTTTAAACAGCTCCTCCTTACAATAATGAAGACCAAGTCTGGATAATGCACCAAAATCGAATTCCATGTGAGAATCCTTCTGCTTTCTCCCTCCCCATACTTCATGGCTACACCGTCCTTTAATGCATTTCTGGTGGCGGTTCAAAGTTGTATCTTGCAGGCTCAAAAGCAATTTGTTATCTCATGTTTGTAGAAGGCCTCTGGAAATGGAAACGATCCTCACCATGTGATCATAGAATAGCTTGATTTGGAAGGGACCTTTAAAGGTCATCTAAGTCCACTCCCTCTGCAATAAGCAGGGACATCTTCAACTTGATCAGGTCATCCAGAACCACATCCAGCCTGGTCTTGAATGTCTCCAGGTATGTCACATCCATCATCTCTCTGGGAAACCTATGCCAGTGTTTTACCACTCTCATTGTAAAGATTTTTTTCCTCACATCCAGCCTGAATCTCCTCATCTTTCTTATAGGACCCATTTTAAGTATTGAAAAGCTCCAATAAAGTCTTCCTGGAGTTTTCTCCAGGCTGAACAACCCCAACACTCAAACTTTCCTCATAAGAGAGGTGCTCCAGCCCTCTGATCATTTTTGTGGCCCTCTGGACCCTCTCCAACAGGTCCATATCTTTCTTTACTGAGGACTCCAGAGCTGGATGCAGTACTCCAGGTGGGGGCTCACCAGAGCAGAGCAGAGGGGCAGAATCACCTCCCTTGACCTGTGAGATGGCTCTTCCTGTAAGAAAGCTGCCAGAGGGAGCGATGTCATCAGAGCTGCCTTTTAAATAAACCTATTTAGGATTGCTGAAGTTGTTTGGTGTCAGCTCACTGGAAGATAAGTACTGCTTGTTGAGGGCTATTTTTAATTAAGCAAAGATAGCACTCCAGCAGTCATGGGACTGATGATGTAGCAACTTGCCAGCTTCATTATAACTGGAAATATATTCCTAGGTCTGTCCTAGATTGCTCTTCAAGCACCTGTGTAACAGCATCATTCCATCACATTTACAAGGAATCTTAGATTCAGTTTTGTTCGGAGCCATAGAAGCTCTTAGGCAAGAAGATGTAGCGGAGTCAGGACCATTTGCTAAATGGGCAGGGCTCTGAAGTTTTCTGGTTTGCACCATAGCATTTTGTGACACCATAGCATAAGAGAGTTCCCCACAGTGGCTAATCAAGGCTTGCCTGCTCTTGCTATGCTGATCAAGTACAACACACAGAGCTTGGGCATAGAAAGCTAACAAATATTTGACTGTGAGATCCCTTAGTTAAGATGCCATTGCCGGGTCATTTCCTTGCCTCTGAAGCATTTGACTGGTAAAGGCCAGTTTCAAATTGCTGGATGCGTACAACTTATTTCAGGTTTATCCATACTGCTCTCAAAGACTGCGGCATAAATGCACTCTTGATCAGTCTCACATAAAATCATTGTCTAGCTTAAAAACTCAGCCTCCAGAGCATGTGCTTAAGAGCAGCAGCTGGGTTCCACATACTCAAACCCCACAAGGTAAGTTAACATCTTAGCAACTCCTATCCAGAGGGGCTATATTAGCTGGGCTGCCACAGGGCTAGAGATGAGGCATGTTACCTTCGTGGATCATCTTGGCATGTCTTCTTCAGCATCACATATATGTTAGCTCCAATTTTTCAATTAACTTCAGGGAAGAGGTCATCTTGTGGAACACCTAGTCTAGTTCCTGCAGTAACAGACACATCTATTGACCAACTTCATCTTTAAATTAAAAAGATGTGTTTTCCCCATTATCAGATGTGCACTCCAGAACAGCCCTGGTCTAATGTTTAGAAAAAAATAAAAAAAATATCTATTATTATGCTTAGTTTAGACTTGCTTGTTCTTGGGCCAATATCCTCTTTCCAAAATGTTTTTCTTCCCCATAAAATCTACTTAGCGTCAGACATCATCATCCCTTGAAGTAATAATTTTCCTTGATTTAAAGAATGTTCTTTACCCAGTCTCTTTGTAAAACTGGACCAAAGTGTTCTTTTTTGCTTACATCATTTGATTTTAGCTTCTTGGGCCAGCTATGGGACCCTAACTGTTCCTGATGTAGCAAACAATCTCTACCCAGCTTTGCAGATCCCTGCATCTCACCCTTCAGGTAAACAGTTGTAGCAGCTAAAACTTGCCTCCCTTACAGACTATTCTGAAAAATGATGGAAAAAACTGTACTACAGACAAGTATGATATTTTTCCCACTATCTTTGCTTAAAATTTTCTTCTCTATACTACATATAAACACAACTACAATTCATAATTAAAAGCAAATGTTTTCTTCTCTCTTGGCATAAAGGATTCCACCAATTAAAGAAAAATTCAGGGCATTTAGGATTTAGGTTGTAAAGAACCTCCACTCTTGAAATAACCCATCTCTACTTCTTTAATTTAAATCCTGCTTAAAACTCATTTTCAAGTTTCCAGAGCAGGTAAAAGTGGCTTTAACACACATGAAACAAATGAAATTATTTTGTAATGAAAACCTTTTCATTAGGGTCTTCCTCCTACCTATAGAACCATTTAGGAAGCTGAATAAATCTATCCAGTTTTATAGCTGTAAGAGATGGTACATTAAATTTGCTGGTCCCAGAGTGCCTAAAGAAATCCAAACACTGGTATTCTTCAGGTTCTGGAGATTTTATTTTCTAACTTCCAAATTTTGATTGGCAGAGATTCTTAACAGCAAACCCTCAGCTGGCAACCATATGCAGAGTTCTACAAGCTTTGAGGAGGCATAGATCACAAAGCACACCAAAAGATGTGAGTGCTGAATTTATAGTCAACTCAAATCTGTTGCTTCCTCACATCCATATTGTTGTTCTTTTCAAGGCACACAAACCTGGTATTCTGGACCCTTACTCAATCACAGTCTCCTGCAGTACTGGAGCTTGCTGTAAACTGCAAGCAGCTATAGTCAGCTCTAAGATCAAACAGCTTGGGATATCGGACCCTCATCACCTGGACACCAGGATGATATTCCTAGCATTTAGTGTCCCCCAGCTGTGAGAGCACAGCTACTTCTGGGTCTGCAGCACCATCTGAGCCACAGAACTGCTCAGTATTAAGAAGCTGGCGATGGTATCCATGGAAGCACATAAAAAGAAAAATCCTGGAGCTTTTAGGCACATATATTTTTCAATGAAAAATCATAGAGAACAGACACTTTTAATAAAAATATGCATTATCAAAATCCCTGTCTTTTTTCGTAAAACACATCTATTGAAATTACTTTCTATCTTTTTTCAGTTGTATCTGTCTTTGAATTAGACCTAAATTATTTTCATTCCTCTTATGGTAGTATCGTTTTCTATAATCCCAGTGGAAAGAATGCAATCAAACTAATGCATTTATCAGTTTTGATGCTGGTTCTGTGACATTTTCTCTTTGCTCTGCTGGAAAACTGACAGTTGCTTGGTTTCATTTGTGTTCTTACTGTAGCTGCATGAATAATACATGTCCCAAAGCCATCTGACTCCCTGTATAAGAGGGGAGGAGGTAAGGGGGATTTCAAATAGAGTAAGTTTTGTTTCTTTTTTGTAGTTGATTTGTTGTAGTTAAGCAAAAACCCCAAATATATGACCCACTTTTTCACTGCCAGTGAACTTTATGGGTTGCTTGCTCTAGTATTTGTGGGTGAGGGGAAGGAGGCACAAACATAAGCTGGCTCAGTGGGACTTGGATGAAACACCACTGTTTTCATGGGGATCAGTAACAGAAACATTAGTTAGCTTCTCTTTTTATGATTTGTTTAGAATTTGTTGAACATTTTCCTCATGCTTATATTTAGTGTCTGCTGATTTGCATGAATGTAGGCTGAGAAAACCACTGTGACAGCACCCAAACCACAGAACACCTCTTGCAGAAAGTCATTGTCTTAAGTCTAAGCTAGATGTCATGATTAGCATCCTACATGGTTTGCATTTTGCTAAACACCACTGCTTTCCCAAACCAGGGTATGAAACACAACTGGACTGTGCAGCTCACAAAGTCAGGGAAGACTGACCACACAGCCTTTGCAGAGATCACTCGCAGGATGATTTAGGTGCACTGCTACATAACTCTGGCTTTCCTTATAGTCAGTATGACATTCACTGATGGCAAGTGAAAAATGCCTTCTTAGTCTTCATCCATCTAGCTAAAATATGGGAAGAAACACAGCCTTTGCAGAGATCACTCGCAGGATGATTTAGGTGCACTGCTACATAACTCTGGCTTTCCTTATAGTCAGT
>JBCJKH010014562.1:5952-16238 GCA_039877255.1 Loriculus beryllinus | reverse complement strand
ACGAGAGCAGAGTAGAGGGGCAGGATCACCTCCTTCGACCTGCTGGTCACGCTCCTTTTGATGCAGCCCAGGATATGATTGGCTTTCTGAGCTGCAAGCGCACACTGCTGGCTCATGTTCATTTTCTCATCGACCTTCCCACTGTTGCTGGCTGATGTGCTGAATTTGACTTTTCTTCTAGTCAGACCCTTAAGTAGAGGGTTCATGTTTCTAACAGTGTGGTACAAGAAGGAGATGTAATTTTTTCTACCTCTATTGATTGTGGTCTATCAGCATCACTATTCTTGAGAGTGAGTCATACTACCCAAACATTTTGGTTTAGGTCCTCAGCTGTTTGAAATTTAGGACAAATAGAGTGGTGAGACTAAATATTAGAATCTTGAGAGCACCAACAAGTTCTGCAATGTCTTTCCCCTGCCTTCAGGAGTTTGGCTGACTGCCTGTGCATTAGGCCAGCTCTGATGGGGTGCAGCTGTGTAACCTTCGATCAGGCTGCTGAGAATTAGCCTAGATGTGGAAAGTTCATCTGGGCCCTCTTACCTGTGTCTTAGGAGCTGCTTTTAAGCTGTCTTTTTTCTGAACTATACTGCATCTGTCTGTTGATTTCCTGCTTTAACCTTAGACCTGCCTTATTGTTGTGGATGTCTTGCAAGTGGTCATGGGGCTCACCCTTGTTCTTGCTGCTGGACCTTACCATTCTGCTCTTCTTGTTCAGGTACTGTGGGACTGTATTTGTTGTCAATGTTAATACTGCCTTGCCCGCTTTGCTGTGACTTTCCTAGCTCACCTTCCAAAAGTAGCCACTTTTGCTGCTTTCTGATACTGAAAGTACTGTAGCACAAGTGTTGTCTCTGCTCATCTACTTCTCCAGTAGTATGTGCCCTGGAACACTCAAACATTTCATATGCCATTTCATATGCCATTTCATATGCCTTCTGTAGCCATCCTCTCTCCTCTGCTGGGAGAGTAGCAAGAAGAAGGGCTTAATGCGTAATTTCTCTTACATGGCCAACTGCTGTGGTTTTATTTCTACTTCCATGTTACATCTTTCACCTGCTTGAACACATCTGCCTTGGGAGACCATTTTAAGAGACCTGTGTAGGAAGCAAAGACTCTGCTTCCAATTGATGAAGAAGAGATAGTATTTCCAGAGATCTAGAAGAGGGAGGGTAAAAGAGAACAAATAGAACAAACAAACAGAGGCAAAAGGGAACAGATAGAACATTTATTTACAAAACTTAATCTAAAGCACTTTAAAAACAAGGGGAGGCAGGAAGTTTTTTTATGTTTTCCTTGTGCCTGAGAATCAGTTCAATATTTCAAACCTGCTGCTGTTTCAACATACCCAATTCCTTGGTGTCAGACAGCAAACAAGTTCCTTGACTTTAGAGGTTACAGACTGCTTGTAAGTTAACTCTGCAATCACAAACCTATTCCTGTCCTTCAGTAGAGCTGCCTGTCTGTCTGACTGAGCCTCAGTCATATCGTGGTCATGGATTAATTCAACTGCTTCAAGTCTGAGCTTGCACACTAATCTTGATTTACATCCCTTCATCTTTTCAATGGAAAATGAATCTGAGTAAGGTTAGAATAGGGATGTTATTCCAATTCCCTGTTCCTACCAACATTCTGCTCATGGCTGCATTTGGAAGAACGAGACATTTCATTCAGATTAGGTTAGAATAGGATGTCTGAAATCTGACAAACACAAATATTTGCATTAATATCCAATGTCCTTGGGTTACAGTTTAAGTCCTTGATACTTTACTACAGTGCTTGAATAAAAAAACCCAAACCACCAATCCTCAAAAAAAACTCAACCAAACAAAAATAAGCCCACAAACATGTAGATTTGACTGGAAGGTTCTTTGTAAATGTGCCAGATAGAATATGAGGTGATGAAGATGGTCTCTGTATCAAGACAGCCCTCTCTTGTGGAATTAGTGCATCCTAAAGTGTGTAATTCCTACAGTGTTGCAACTTTAAGGGAAAGTTACCAACTGAGAACACTTTAAAAAAATACTGGTCAGCACATACAATGCCTTTGAAAAGCTTGCTCATGAAGAAACTGTTGAGGTTTGTTGTTTTGTTAAGAGATTTGTTTGGGGTTTTCTCCCCTCAGACAATGGCAACCTTACTTCTAATTGTTTGACTTGCTGTATGTTTCCTTCTTTGTCATTGCATTTTGAGTATCATGTCAAGAAAGGCAGGATAAGACTGGAGTGATTGTAACAGTTCTAACATAGTCACAGATGCTCATGTTTTCTGGGCTAACTTTATTAATGAATTAAAAAACTAACTTGAACACTAATAAATATGAAATCACAGTAGCTACAAAAGAAAAGAACAACAAAAAACCCTCACAGCTTCTAAGAGAGACAAGGATTGAACTTTGCCAAAAAAGCAATCAGAAGGAACTGAAGATTGTTAGTGCCACTCTGCAAAGCCTGTGGGCTTTCTGGGAAGTGATCCATGGCTACCTGCTCACCCTTGTTACCATCCCAACCAGACACAGCTGTAGGACCTCTCCTGCAATACGACCTGCACCAGTTGTGCAAGGTTTATTTGTAATTCTCCCTGATTTTTTTTCTCATAGGATTGTCCGTTTAGCTTTGTAACCCTCAAATGCACAAGGGGGGGAGGTTGGGGGTGTCTAACAATGACATGGTTTCAGAATCCTGAGGAAAGAGAGCGTACTAGCACCTCCCCAGTCCATTGAGTTTGCCTTATTTTTTTATCCATGAATGAACTGTAAACTTTCCCATTATTTTTCCCTATGTTCAAAAGCATTCTCATGTTATTACAGAGCAGCCACATTTTCTAAAAAGTATTCCAGTTGCTTACTGATCTCTTATTGGGATCTCTCTCTGAGGATTGTTATCCTTGAGAAGTTCATGCCTGCAATGCCACATCTGGGGACATCCTATTTTCCAGATTATAGGAGTGGCTGCAATAGCTCTTTCATTCAAGTACATATTCACGTATGAAGAAGCCAATTCCTACTTTTTCATTTGGGTGTATTTTTGCAAGTAGCCTTTTTTTGGGGGGGAAAAAAGGCGTCTACATCATCAAGCTTGAGACCTGGAGTAGTGCAGTACAATGTGTATTTTTACTGGTGCAGAAGAATTCCCTGGTGCAGAAAGTTTTCTACAGTGTTGTTGAACATTGAAACATACAGTGCTGTACAAACAGTTTTATAACAATGTTTGTTAGGTCCACCAGTTCTTCGCAACTATGTGGGGTTTTCTTTTTGGTTGGTTAGTTTTGGTTTTTAACCATCTGCTGCTTTTCAGAAACACTAAGAAAATAACCAAGAATTTATTTCTGATTTGGATGCACAAGGGCTTGAGAATGAGTATTTCTAAAAGTGTAAAGGTCCCCGGGATCTCAGTATAAAAACCACCCACTAAGTCACTATTGTTATGGGTTTTGCTTATTGTTCTCCACAAGCCAGTCACCCACAATTCACTTCATTTGGGTGATATGTTTAAAGGGAATTTTCATAGGCTAAATTAATAGGACACATCCTTCAGCATTTATTATTCAGCATGGCTTTTTCCTTTAGTTTTCCCAGTACTTCCCCAATGTGAAGCAGGCCAGTGGGTGTAGCTGCAAGAGCTTTTCTCCAGCTGTGTGAGCATGCCTGGCCTGATGATTGTTCTATTTGAATCAGCATCAAGTACTGTCATGCATTTTGCATATCATATTAGATCTTTGGTAATCAAGTTCCTCCTGTTGTTGCTAAATTGTGTAGGTATAAGCAGAAGTCATGAGGTATCTCTTTGCAATTTCTGTCTTGGATGAGATTGATTCCTCCTGTTTTCCAGAACTGGATCTGAGAGCTATTACCAGATACTAAACATGTTCTATGTTGATCTTCATATTTACAAAAGTACCCTTTTCAGTTATTTTTTTCCTTGTAGTGGTATTTACATGAATTGTGTCAGTAAGCTTTTATTGTTGCTAACGTAAAAAATCTGTTTACCTTACCTTTCAAAATCATCACAAACCAGTTTTCCAACATGCACATTAGAAGCAGAAGGGTATCAATAAAGCTCACAGCAGTCCATCTCCTTCACTGAAGCTGTTTCTTATTGGTGTTGCCAAGCAGCTAGCCATTGAATTTTGGTTCTAGGAGCATGGTTCTCTTCCTCTCGGGTCATCTTCCCAAGTGCCCACTGAGCTGTGAGGTTAAGAAGTACTATAGCAGCTCATGCAGGGAACCCCTCTTTCAAAAAATAGATTGTTTTTAGCTTGGTGGTTCATGGTGGTGATGATGCTGTTGTTATTAAAGTGGGAATATTCTGACCTCTGTCTTTTGGGTCCTAGTTGTAGGTGGGACAGATAAACAACTGGAAAACACTGTCCTTATTTGTTTCCTTGACTGCCTTGTTCCCTGTGCGGGCTTGTAAGTATTACTGTGACTTTCCGAAGGTGACTTCCTAGATCCGTATGTTCTCTGTGCAGGTTTTCTTTGAGCAAAGCATTTCTGCTGTTCTGTAATGAAAACTTTTCTGCCAAATGCCAGATAGATTGTTAATCCTCTCGCTGCTTTTCTTTGTTTTGAGGCTGAAAAATTTCAACTGCTTTTTTCAATGGATACTTTGTAGTTACTCTGCTGACAAACATTATTCCAACATTGTATCTTCACAGGCTGTTTTTGAGAAAGCAGTATACTATGGACTGATTATTTCATTTTATCAGACAAAGAATATAAAGTTTTCTTTTCTCCTTTTTTTTCTTTTTACAAGATAATACCAGCATTTAATAGTTGATTAAAATACACAATTCAGAGTATCTTACTGAGACAACCTCATGTCTGACATGATCATAGCAGTCATTTCTGGCTTTTAGTATCTATGAATTCAGTTTTGGCTTTGTATCTAGTCTGAGGTCTGCTTATTTCTGTGAGTCTCCAGTTCATCAGTGGTGTGAGTTGTTGAGTCAGTTCAAAACCTGAGCTTCCAGGAGTGCAGGAGTTTTGTCAGAACAGGACTCTCATTGCAGTTTGGAATGGCATAAAGCAAGTAGAGATGATCTGGGATTAGCACTAAGTATTCAAGCTGATTCTGAGCCAAACTGCTAATGTAGAAATACTGGTTCAACTCTGCATGTGTTCCGGCTTAATTTGGGTTTAGTGAGAATGCTACTGTACATACTTATCTCAGAACAAGAATCTATACACTTCATACGCTTGAGTTACCCCTCTGACTTAACAAATCAACCAACATTGACTTTGGTCTGTTTCTTACAGGCATACAAATTAATGATGGAACTGTTTGTTTGGTTTTGTTTTGGTTTTTGTTTTATTTTGTTGGTTTTTTTTTTTTAATTGACTACTTCTGTTTACAAAAAATATACACAAATTACTATTTGAATGAACATGAGAAAATTGAATAACAGGAGGCTGTTTTCTCATAGTTAAAAGTCCTCTTGTAAATGGATTTGGCCTCAGAATACCTTCTCCTCCTTCACTGAATTGCATTGTGGGGGCTTCTTGAGAAACTGCTTGAAGAATTTTTGTCCTTTATTGCATCTCTGAGACAATCTCTAACTAAATTCTAACAATATAGGACTGTGTCAGAACTGAAGTCCAGTATCTTGCTTTAAAAAGCAGGCGATGACAAATATGTAGAGAACACTAATAATATAGTAGGCATATAGTATTATTTTCCTAGCATAATCTTCCAACAATTTGTGTCTTGAACCTTCTAAGACCAAAGTAACATATTTGCATTTTATAGCCTTAGATAAGTGTTTCCAAACCCTTTTGGCACACAGCGTACCCTGTCGTAAGTAATTCCTTAGTTCAGCTGTGTGGTATAGAGAAGTACCTCTTTGTAACAGATCATCTATCTGCCTGTTCCAGCTGAAGCCAATAATGCTTGTGTTGAAATAGCTGGTGAAGGATCAATCCCCATGCCCCCCTTTCATGTTACTGCTGATTTTGCAGGTGTCCATCATTCCACCTCAGCTGTTCCTTTTCTAGGCTGAGGTCTATTTATTTGCTTCTTTTGAAGGGGCTGCTTCATGCTCTCAGTCAACTCTGTTCTTTTTGCTGTCTCTCTGAATGTGTATATGTATATATGTATGTATACTAGAGAATACATAGAATTATATCTCTGTGTCTCATTTTCAAGAATGGGGCACAAAGAGCAATGGAGGCCCAGAGCTGCATGCAGTATTGGTGACGTGGATTTACCATACAGGTATTCTGTAGCATAGTATGTTTTTTATTTTGTTCTTTTTAGCAATCATTACTTAGTTTACTTTTTAGCCACTACTGAAAATCAAGCTGATGTTTTTCTAGAGGTATTATGAACTTGTTCCTTTTAGTACCAAACAGTTAAAGTGCCCAAGGTGTATGTGTTCTTGGGATTGTTTTTCCCCAGTGCATCACTTAACATCTGTTTGAACCTCTTCTCTCTCTGCACTCTGTGAGGTCCTTCAGTGTTGGTTTTTTTTTTTTCAGTCCAGCACCATAACTGTTAAGCGAATCTTTTGGTCTTGACAGGAAATTGCACCTTACTAAGTCCCTTTTCCAGATCTTTCACAGTTGTGTTGAACAGAATAGACTTCAGTGCAAGGAACAAAAGATGTCCTAACTCAAGAGCCCAGTGGGATTTGCTAGTTAAATTGTTTCACACTGAAAATTTACTTTTCATTTTTAATTTCCTAAACAACTGTGGTGTGTGACAGGACCTTCCTTTTAATCTAATGGCAACTTAATTTCAAGAGGTTCTAATAAGGGACACTCTCAAAAGCCTCTGGAAACCCTAGTAATTATATGAACTGAATCTGGTATGGGTGTTTGACTTCATTAAATAGGGCTACTAGGTCTGCATGGCATGACTTTCTGTACAAAACCCATGTCAGTTCTTCCCCAGCATGTCCTATTTATTTACATGTTCACTAACACTGGGGTTTGGTTGGGTGTGGGGGTGTTTTGGTGGTTTGCTTGGTATTTTTTTTTCTACTTTGCTTCATAATTCATATTGGATTTACAGGTTTGCAGTTTTCTTCAATCTGTTAACGCCTGTCTTAAAAATTGGCATTGCAGTAGGCACCTGCCATATGAGGTTTGTAGCAAGAGACTTGCTATTGAAGCTAGTTCATGTCTGAATTATAACACCAAGGTGAAAAAAAGTCCTCGAGACTTGTTAGTGTTACTGATTTGTTCTATAGTTTAATTTTTTGCTGTTCAGGGTGAAGCAGGACCTCCAATGTATCTCTTTGTCAAGCAAAAATGGGGTTTGGCACAGAAATCTTCTCAAGTTCTTTTGCACTGAATTAGATGGGGAAAAAAAAAACCCAACAAAAACCAAGCCCCAAAATAGACTTTTCTGCAATGGTTGTATAGGCTCTGAGTAATCCCTTTAATGCTGATGTGTCTCACTGCCAGATTCTCTGGCATGCTTTTTCTCAGGTATTTGGAAAAAGTATTTACTAGCTTTCCTACTTGTAGCAAGCTGTTCCTTAGAGTATCTTTCAGCCTCTTCACTCTGTTTTTTTTTTTTTTTCCTATGTAACCAGCAATAGTTTACAATTCTGTTTTACCCTGTACTCCTCTCTTGGACAGAGCTTCAACTGTCTGAAGAATGCTTTTTCTTGTTTCTTTCCTAGTAACTCCCATTGCTATGCTGTTGAGGCATGCCACCTCTCTTTTCCAGGATGGGCTCTTTTTGAAACCTCTCTGTACCCAGAATGTAGATCTTTAATCCTTTTTGCTTGTGACCCGTGTTCTGAATAGTGATTATTTTAATTTCTAAAGTTGCAGTAGCCAGCCTGAGTGATACCTAACCAACCACTTCCCACTGAGGGACAGTGGAGGCTTTTGCTTCAAACATCTCCTGTTGTCTGTTTCCTGCCTAGGCTATTTTGTGATCAGGGAACGCTCCTTGGGTTTTCACTGAGCCTGACAGGGAGTGTTAAGCGTCCATTCAGCTGCTGCAGAGGAGCAGCTATCTCACAGATAGGCAGGAATGCAGCTAATAACATTTTGCAGTTTCTCTGGCTGGGGGTTGAAACAGTCTCATGCTAGGTAGGTGTGGGCTGAGGTACTCAATGCCTTCCTTGTCTTGGTCTTCACTGACAAGATGTCCCCAGGCCTTTGTGCCTGCAGGCAGGGATTACCAGTAGTGGAGGATAATTGAGTAGGCAGTTACTGAGAAAGTCTGACAGATACAGTCTGGAGGAACCAGACAGAATGACCCAAATTTGCTGAGGGGTCATGGAGATCAGGGCAGATCCCTGATGACCGGAGAAAGGCTGGGGTTACACCCATCTAGAAAAAACTGGGGAGGATGACTGCAAGGTAGTCACCTTCAGTTTGTTTTCTGAGGAAAACCATGGACTAAGTGTTCTTGAATGCCTTTTGCTGGTACAGGAAGGAGGTGTTTGGTAATAGCCAGCATAGATTAATCTAGGGTAAACTGTGTGTGACCAACCTCAGTGCCTTCTGGTGATGAGGTGACTAGATCTGTGGATGAGGGAAGAGCAATGAATGTCATTTACCTTGATTTGTGCAAGGTTTTTGATCTCTTACTGTACAGTTATACTTAGGTTGGGACATCATGGTGAGGAGAGATAACATGGTGATGAAGGGCTGGAGCACTTCCCTCGGGTGGAGATGCTGAGGGACTGGCCTTCATCTTTCCTAACCTCTCCTTATTGAAGTGCCTAGTCAGGGTAAGAGACAGTTGTCTTAAACTGAAACAGGGCAGTCTGCTACTTAACAGAAGGAGTAGGAGAGGAATTAGTTTTTCCATCAGGCCAAATCTTTGCAGACTTTTAAGATCCAGATGATGCCCTGAGCAAATTGGTATGAATTCAGTGCTGACTCTGTTCTGAGTAGGAGGCTGGACTGGAGCCTGAGAACCCTTCCAAAATGATTTTTTTATATGCCAGCTTGTATATGCCATGTAATCCAAGAATTTCCGTTCTTGGCGATTCTTCTTCAAAATTACCCTTGTGCTATGTATAGGGCTACGCTTGTGTCCTCTGTGCTTAGTGTCTGTGCCCGTAATGCAATATTCACCTAGGGCTAGTTCAGTTCTTTTCTACTGACTTGTTATTTCTTGGTCGTTGGCAGCTGAAGTGGGCTACAGGGGTAAGAAATGATCTGCTATATGCAGACGGCTGCTTTTGCAGAGCAGGCAACTGCCTGGGAAGCGATGACATCACATCTCTGGATTGCGGATACACTGCAGCTAGGTTACTTGGTCTGCGCAAACGTGTATTCCCCAAACACCCTAATTCTCTCCCTTTTCACGGGGGTCTTTATTTTCTTCATCCTTGTGAAAGTGTGATGTGACGAGAGCCAGGCTGCCCGTTCATAGGGGGAGAATCGGTGCCTATGTATCACAGGGACAGTGTTTTCATAAGAAATACTTTCTAGCTCTCAGAACAAAGAGAGGGCAGCTAGTCTTTAAGCACTTCTGCTTTCCGCCTCCATTTTTGAAAAGCAAGTTTTCCCAAGTCCCGGTGGTTTTTCGGAAGCCAAAACGCTATGTCCACAAAAGAGGAACAGGAGACCGGGAAGAGACGCTGCATTTTCACACTGCTCTGTCGGAAAGCTTCCCTGCCAAAGACAAAAGCGATTACCGGTTGGGCTGAGGGAAACCCGGCCCGCCCGCCCCTGCCCGGGAAGGACCGCACTTACCGGTGCCCCCGTGCCGCCCGTGGGAGCCCCGCCCCGGTTGCCGCGGGCAGCTCGGCCGTGCCGGTGTACAGGCGGCCGCAGGCTCGGCCGCAGGCCCGCGCAGGCGCTGCCGTGGCTGGTGCGCGACATGGCGGCGCTGCGCGTGTTGCGGCGGGCGGCGGGGTCTCGGGCGCTCTGCCTGTGCCGGGCCGCCTCGGGGGGCCGCCCGCCCTCCGTGCCCGAGCGCGTCGAGGAGAAGCGCCGCGCCGCGCTGCTTGGCGGCGGCCAGGCCCGCATCGACGCCCAGCACCAGCTGGTGAGCCGCGGGCGGCGGGGGGAACAGCCCCTTCCCCGCTGCACTCCCCCCTCCGGGCGGGGCCCTGGCACGGCCGTCCCGCGGCCGGGCTCCGTAGCGAGGCGTCTCCGCTTCGCCGCAGGCAGGGTCGGGAGGGGATGGGTAGTCGTAGCGGCCACCGACCCTCCGGGGTAGGCAGGGAGCCGTGCTGTGTCGCGGGCGGGGCGCGAACGGCCTCCCGCGGTCGGAGGCGGAAGACGCTCGAGGCGTAGAATCACAGAATGGTTTGGGTTGGAAAGGACCTTAAGGTCATGTAGTTACAACCCCTGCAGTGGGCAAGAACTGCTTCCA
>JBCJKH010014561.1:0-23675 GCA_039877255.1 Loriculus beryllinus | reverse complement strand
CAGGGGCTTGGAGCAAGCTGCTCCAGTGGAAGGGGTCCCTGCCCGTGGCAGGGCTTGGAGCTGGAGGAGCTTTAAGGCCCCTTCAACACAAACCAGTCTCAGACTCTATGATTCTGTGCCTCTCCCATCCCACCCTCATGGTACCAGGATGTAGGACCACTAGAAGCCCAGGATGGCTTCTCACAGCACACCCACCCTCCCCAGCACAGCTGCAGGGCACTGTCCTTGCAGGATGCTCTGCTGAGCCAGGCTGGGACAAGAGCAGCGCTTCCTCTTTGGGGATAAGCAGAGATGAAATTCAGTGCTGAATTAGAAGACCTCGCTAAATGAGAACAAACAGCATAGCTGTGGATTGTGTATATTCATCTATTGCCTCTGGTGTTACAAAAGCAGCACTTTAGCCCTACTGCAACAGCAACAGCACAGGTTGCCTTCCAACCCAAACCAGTTTGTGTTTCTGTGGTTCTGTGATTATTAGTTTTAGATCTTTGCTTCCAGCCATTCTCCAAAGCAGGCGGAGGCTCTGTTGAGCCGTTAGTGCAGACCCACAGATATCCACAGAATTGAAGGGAAGAGGTAGGTGGAGGTGGGAAACCCAAGGAACTTGTCCCAGGAAGCGCTCTGTGGCAGCACGCCTTGCTGCAGGAAGAGTGCCCCGGTCATCAACAAAGGCTTGCCAGAGGGTCCTACCCACACCCCAGCTCCCGGATAGCTACATCTCCCTGCACAGGGAGCAGGGCTCCCAGCCTGCAGCTCTGCAGAACCTGGAGCACCTTTCCTGGGACAGCTCTTCCTCCGGCAGGAAGCAATTCGGGAGCCGGTAACTCAGTGTGTGCTCCGGCTTGTGCACCAGGACCCGGGGCCTCGCTACCTCAGGAGGTTTCTACTGGAGAGGAGCAAAAGAAAGTGCTTCAAAAGAGGACAAGGAACTTCTTGGAAGAGCTCCAGCCTTGGCTGGGAAGTTGAGACATGCCTTGGAGGGGATGGGAGTCCCCTTGGAAGATAATCAGAGATTTCAAGTCTCTCCTACTTCCTTCTATTTACAAAGGCAGCAAAGGCAGAAAGCTGGTTCCCCACCCCCTGCCACACACGCCAGCCTCTGCTCACGCAGGACACCTTGATGGGAGCCTCCTGATGGCCCCTCGGGAGCTGTAGCACTGGGGAAGGGGATGTTGGCCTGCAGGAGAGTTCCCAAAGCCCCGCTGCAGCCCAGAGCAGGGCACTGAGAGGCAACGCTGGAGGGATCTCACTTCTTAAAGGCTCATCCCCATCACGGGCCACACATCCCTTAAAGGAGCCTATAAAAAAAGATGAGGAGAGACTTTCTAGCGGGGCCTGTTGTGACAGGACGAGGGGCGACGGGTTTATACTAAAAGGGAGAGTCAGGCTGGATGTGAGGATGCAATTTTGTACAATGAGGGTGGCAAAACACTGGCACAGGTTGCCCAGAGAGGCGGTGGATGAACCATCCCTGGAGACACTCAAGGCCAGGATGGACGTGGCTCTGGGCAACCTGATCCAGTTAAAGATGTCCCTGCTCATGCAAGGGGTTCTATGATCCCACAGGCACCTGAGATGCTGGGGCAATGCCACAGCCCTTGTAGCATGAGGAAAAACCCCTCTGACCATCTCCTTCTGTTCAACCAGGGCCGCCCTGGCTGCTCTCAGTGCTGTGCTGGCTCCTGCCAACCGTTGGCTGGACAAACTGCCTTGTCCTCTCCCCTCTCAGCCTGACAGCCTCTTGCCATGCTCAGCCACTGCCCATGGCTGCAGTGTCCCAGACCCACTGCAGTGCTTCATGGTCACAGCCACAGGGCTCATCCAGACTAACAAGTGCCGGGTGCAGCGTGAGGGGCTCTGCAGCACCTCTCTTCTTCACGCTGGCACTATGGCTGTGCAACAGTGAAACTGCATCTGAGGGTTATGCTCCAGCAAGACAATGTGATGGCCACATTTAATAGCTGTCTGCCCACCCCTTTGTGCCTGCTCAGGGGAGGTCTTTCCTCTGCATACATTTCTCTTCACTGGCTTAAAGGAGGAAGAAACCTCAAACACTTCCCAGAGTGACTCCAGCTCTCACAGTGCTGCGCCTGGCAAACAGAGTCAGTTTAATGCAGAACTTCTGCACACCCAGCAGCAGCAGAGTTAAACATCAGCAGGACGCGGGTGGCCATGCACCCTCCCTGCTTCATGGGACCAGGAATCACAGCAACATCCTCCTCCTCTGTAAGATGCCAAGATCCCAGGAAGAGCTCCTGGATGGAAAAATCCAAGCAAATCCACCAAAACAGTGCAGAGACGTGAGGAGTTTGCACGGAAGCTGCTCCCTACTGATACTTCCTCCTGGTTTGACTCCACAGATTGACCTGGAACTTCACAGTGCATCTTTCAGGCAGTGAAATCCCTCCATTCACAAAGTCTCAGGGCCCTTGGGCTATGTCTATGCTGGGCAGAAAAACAGAATCAGATTCCTCAGGAGAAGTCAGACACAAGTTCAGGGAATAGCCGGAGTATATAACCTTGTGATATATTATAGTCATGGTGATGTTTATACAAAGTGGTGAAGGTCACACACTGACTAAATAACTTGAGTCTAACAGCTAAGGGCAGCCAAGAGACACAAACTACCTTACAGGGCACAGAGCCACCACTTTACCTCCATGTGCCTCAGTTTCCCTAGCTCCACCAGCAGATACAGGAAATTGGTTGTCTTTCAAGGGCATGGAGAGAGCTCATTAACAGTGGGAAGAAAGCAGCTTGAGAGCCTCCAAGGGCTGGTGTTAGAGCCACACCAGCGGCTGCTGCACGCCAAGCTGGTTCACAGCACTCAGTAAGAAGCAAAGCCCAATCCCTAAGCAGGGCACTGACTAACACTGCTCATCCACAGCTGTGTTGTCTTGGAGCTCCCCCAGCCCCAGCTCCCGTGCACAGGGTTAGGGTTAGGAGTGGGGAGGCTTTAAGTACTGCAGATTCCCCTGGCATTGCCTCAAGCTCCTTCACTGCTCCTGTCCAGAACTCTTTTTAAGCCAGGAGGGTATTCCAGCACTGATGCGCAGAGACAGGAACCGAGTGCAGGATCTGAAAGAGGTTTTGCCGTTGGTTTTCCCATCAAAGGAAGCAAAACATCCTCCCTTCACCCAAACACGCAGCTGCACAGCGGCACACGGCTCCCCCAGCGCCGCTTCCCAGCGCCCGCACGGTGCTTGTGCCTCACCGAGGTGTGAGTAAGGATTCAGACATGCAAACCTGAGGGCAAGCGTGTGCGTGTTGCAACAAGGAGGAGGCTGCTCGGCGCGGGGACCCGGCTCCTCCTGCGAACGGATCCAGGGAACGTGCTCATGGAAAACCTAAGTCTCCAAGTATTTTATTTTGATCCAGGAGCCTGGCAAGGTCTCCTGTGAACATCCACTCGGCTGGGACTACATGGGCCTCGGAGGAAGAGGTGGGAGTGGTTGGAAGCCAGAAACACACTTTGAGCGAGGCTCAGGCTTGGATACGGGAACCCAGAGGGCACGGCTGTAATCCCTGACACCAGAACTGGGGCAGAACCACAGCGAAAGGCAAGAATTTTCCTCTGCTTTCAGTTCGAAAGGGATGGTGCTCCCTCAGCTCCAGCACCTCGTGCCTGGGAGACACATGGACACATCTGGGGTTAGACTGGTTCCTCCAAACACTCCTGCCAAACTGAAGGGAAACTCAGCAACAGAGCACTGCGGATCTGCTGCAGAACAGAGCCTTTCACTCTTTCTAAATAAACAGAGAAACCCTGAGCTTTTATACCAGTGTCTTGGTTTGTGTGTTTGAGGAAAGGCTTCTTGGACATCCCCCAGCCTGACTGAAGAACTTGGGGATCAGTAACAAGCTGCTTGACACAGGTCAGAGCAGGGCAAGAAGTCCCAGCACCCAGCTGGTAAAGCGTGATGGAGCAAGACATATCTTGGTTCAAAAACTTCATGTGATGAGGAATCTACCCCCTTTCTGGTTATGCTGCACATACCCCCGTGCAAAGCCCAAATCTTACATGCTATGGGGGTGTCAACTTGACGTGGCCTTGCTGGCCTTCTGCAGGACAGCAAAAATGAGCCCATCCCTGCTCTGAGCGATAACTGGAGAGAGAGTGCTTAGCATGGATTTTCAACAGCCCAAGTCTCTGTGTGACACCGATGGCAGTGCCAGCATCCCTCGGGATATGGTACCTGCAGTGCCCTACAACAGCTCAGGTGAGCACAGCGTCTGCACCTCCAGGCTGCAAGCACATTCACACAGAACGTGACTGGGTTGTTCATCAACCATCTAGTGCCTGGCTGAACCCGGCACGGTTCATGGCACGGGAGGAAAGGGAAAGCAGCAGCTCAGGCTCATCTTCCAGGGAAAACGCAGGGAAGTCCATGGCTATAAAGAGCTGAGAAGAGCTGACACAGTGGGAACATGCAGTCAGCCAAGTGCCCTTCTGCACCGAGACATGAAATGCAGATGAGGCCCCGGTGGGAATGGCGGCGAGCTCACCGCCAGGATGAAGGCTGCGGTTCACACGCCCGCAGCCACGGCATTGCAGACCAGTGAACTCATTATCGATTCCCATTCACTGCCACACAGGCTCCACAACAAGCCTGTGACGTGGGAAACGTTGCCATTGGGAGCCCAGTACCCTCCAGCCTGGTGCACTTTGTGGTTATTGACCCTACAGTAGGAAGCTCGAGCTGAAGAAGCTCCTTTTTATTCCATGCCTCCATGAGGGTGTTTCTGTTGAAGCCTGGGGACTGCTTTCTTTGCACAGTCAGGAGTGAAGCACAGAGGGATGGATCATTTATTTCTGTAGCTGAACACTGCATACATCATCTAAACCAAAGACATCAAGAAAAGCCTCCAACCTTCTATCTTTATTCTTCTCTTTCCCCCCCCCCTTTTTTAAGCAAACAAGATAATGAACAGCAGAAACAGGCAAATGGTTTTGTTATTTGGGAAACCCTCCTGGCAGGAATACTCAGAGCTGTGGCCTCAAGCAACCTCCCATCCCTTATGCTATGTTGGACATTTCTATTACTGTCTTGTAACTGGAAGAAAATCTTTGCTCCCCTGTCAACCTCAGTTTGTACATTCACATTCAATCAAATCCAAGGAGAAGAAAAGTACTGTTTTTCACTGGAATTTGCAAAGAGGATGAGCTTGAAGAGGTGAGGTGATCAGCGGTGAGCCCACAGTAGCATGATCACACCATCTCTCCAAAGCAAACACTGACATCTCCCCGTGCACAGCTCAGGTGCTGCTACTTAGGACTTGCTCTCAATACCCAGTTAGCTGTGGGAGAGTCATGTCCTCATCAGTGACTCAGCTCTGAGCTGGTGATGATGTCTTCCTACCCAAACCCTGTCTAGAGGCATGTTTCTTTTGTTCATTCTAGGAAGCCCCAGGACATGCTCAAACCAGAGTCTGGTTCAAAGGAGAATGATGAAAGCTTATAAATTAGGACTTTATCAACCAAAACCCCCCAGTCACCGCCCATCGGGAGCAACTGTACCCCCAAGGTGAAATAGCCTGGACACTAAGAGAGGACTTGATGGCAGCATTCGACACGACACATCTCCCTGTCCCTGGCATGATGGACTCTTGCTGATCCAGAACAGATCAATACCCTTGATCCAAGTCTGAGCAGCACCTGAAGTTAATACAACCCAGCATTTTCTGCAGGCTCTCGTGGAGCCAGGCACACAAACCTCACAAAACTCAAGGATTTTCAGCAGGGCCTCTTGCCACAGGATGAGGGGTGATGGGTTTAAACTAAAAGAGGGAGATTCAGGCTGGCTGGGAGGAAGAAATTCTTTACACTGAGGGTGGTGAAACACTGGCACAGGTTGCCCAGAGAGCTGGTGGATGCCTCATCCCTTGAGACATCCCAGGCCAGGCTGGATGTGGTTCTGAGCAACGTGATCTAGTGGAAGGTGTCTCTGTTCATTGCTTTGAAGCAATTTGGAGTTTCGAAGGTCCCTTCCAACCCAAACCGTTCTATGAACCTATTCTATGATTCTATGAAACTGTTTTCAGTTCCTGATGGATGCGAATGGCTGGATACCCCTGAGGGGTAGCGTGCTTGCTGCAGGCAGGGCTGGCAGCCGTGCTGTGCTCTGCTGTGTCCTGGGCTGGGACAGTGCTGCTGCTCTGCCTCGCTGTGTGTGCTGTCCCTGGCAGGAAGCCGTTTGTCTGCAAGGCAAGGAAACGAGGAGGTTTGGGAGACGGCAATCCCATACAGCTTCTCGCTGCTTTTCCCAGCTACTGATCCAAGAGTGCCTGTGTTTACTTCCAGCCTTCCTCTCTGCTCCGCTGCCAAGCAGCCTTAACGACCGGACACAAGCAGCCCCACCAGGAAATGCGCTGGATCGGAGCAGATAAAAAGGCCGCTGCACTGGGACACTTCAGTGGCATTAACCCTGCTCTACCTGGCTCCCAGCAGGATGCCCATGGGCCAGGGTTCCTGGCAGGACAGCCCACCCCATGCATTGCTAGGATTCCTTTACTGCAGCCTCAGGTGTCATACCTGGGGCTGCTCCACAACAGGATGGTGCTGCAGCAGCTTGAACCATGGCCAAGTGGCACCAAGTTGTTCACAGACAGAAGGACGGATGTGCCCAGTACACATGGCTGCAGCTGCAGGTTCAGACCTGGATGAGGATGAGCTCCTGCACAGCAGCGTGATGGTGGGAAACACATGCAATGGTGCTATGCTGGTGGAAGCTACAGCTCCCAGAGGTTTGGCCAATGGTGTGGCCGGACTGACCTCACCAGCTTCACTGACTGAGCCATTGTTTTCAAAGAGCAGATGGGATGAGATAGCTCTGCGGGTGGAGGTGGCTCACCAGACACTGACCATGGACTGATGGGCCCTGTCTCAGCCTCTCTGCTGAAAGCAAGGGCACGTGCTGCCTGCCTGGGCTGTGGGGCACAGCGGCACACCAGGCATGGCTGCTGGCACCCACGCCAGCCCTACCGGAACCTTCCCCCCAAGGTATAACACTCAGCAAGGGGCATGAGGCTCAGGCAATGAGGCCTGGCTCTGGCACAGCTTCCCCCCTCAGCCTGGATGCATCACATCCCCCATTTCCCGGCTAAGAAGCTCCCAGGCCCTCGTGCTCTCTGTGGCACTTCATGTCACTGCCATGTCTGAGCGCATCACCACCCGTGAGACCCCGTCTCCACTTAGCAGGGGAGATGAAGCAGGAAAGCAAGTAGCAATTAAAGACAAAAATCACAGATTCATTGAATCGTTTGTGTTGGAAAGGAAAGGTTGGAAAGGTTGCGAAGCTCCTCCAGCTCCAACCCCTGCCACGGGCAGGGACCCCTTCCACTGGAGCAGCTTGCTCCAAGCCCCTGTGTCCAACCTGGCCTTGAACACCGCCAGGGATGGGGCAGCCACAGCTTCCTTGGGCAGCCTGTCCAGGCTCTGCCTGTATTCTCATATGGATAATGCAATTCCTAGTCCCATTTGTGCCCGCAGGAGATCCTGCCCTGCCCTTCAGACAGCATTGTGCAGTGCATTATTCCCAGCTGGATCAGGGGCCAGAAGGGCTCCAGCTCCTTTTCTCAGCAGTGCTGAGAAGCCCGGGGTGCTTCACCTGTGCAGGGCCCATCTCTTCACAGGTTAATTATGTCAGAGGATTTCACTCATTAAAAATCCCTGCTCCAGCAGCTCATCCGGGATGGAACCCTCCGGCTCCGCGCGAGTAACTCGCCCCATGTCCCAGTGGCACAGTCACAGTGAGCTGGGGAATGCCAGCGGCTGCCGCTACCTGAGACAAGGGTGACATCCCCAGAATCAGCTGGTTTAATTCCTCCTCATTTGACAGAGCAAATCCACGCTGGGAGCTTCACATCTTCAGCAGAGACAGGCAGAGGTTTGCATCTCCAACTGCAGCGCACGCTGTGGCCTCGGCTCCATCCCGTTCTGCTCCATTCCCAGAGGCACCTCCGGCATCCAGGAGCCAGGACCCTTTCCCGGAGGATGGCCCCGGTGTGTGTGTGTGTGTGTGTGTGTGTGTGTGTGTGTGTGTGTGTGTGTGTGTGTGGTATTGCCCTCTCCTGGGAGCAAACAGAACTTCGCGCAGAAGCTCCCTGCGAGCAGACAGTAAGTCCCCATCCGGTCAGAGCCCGCGGTTGGCACAGCGGCCACTGGAAGGGCTGACAGCCACCCCCATGGAGCAGCAGTAACGTGCATCCCAACAGGAGCAGGACCCCGGTGGCCTTTGCTTCTTGTGCAGTTTTGGACGCGTTACGGATGCTTTGCTCATGCTGCCACTTGCGCTGTGGTCACACACAAGGCGCAGTGCATGCTGTGGTTGCACGCTGCAGCCGCTAACCCAAGCCCATCCTTGTCTTAGGGATGTCTTCCTCGCATGGCTTCGCCGCTGATAAAGGTGATTTGCAATTAGTTCAGCAGCAGGTCATCTCCTCTCTGCACAAAGTGGGCTTTGCACAGGACTTCTGAAATAAATATTGGAGAGAATAACCAGGAGCTGATATAACAGAGCCATCTCCTCCATATTTCACCTCTTCTACTGCAGGAGAAGGATATAAAATATGTTTATAGTCCCACTTAGAGCCATCCCTTGGAGTGGTTCCTTTGGGCAAATTACACTGATGATCAGTGAGAATAAATCACACTTCCCCCCTGCTGCAGCCAATAAAGCCCTGCGCTGTCTTGGGATGCTTAAAGCATAAACAGGGGCCGGAGCTCAGCTTAAATCCAATCTGGATCTGGCAGCAGGGAAAGCTGAAACGATGTGAACTGTATTGATTCCCAGGCTTTGCACTGGAAACGCTGGAAACCTCTAAAAGATAAATGTCTGTTTGGAGGAGATTTGGAAAGGGTAGACCTGAAAGCAATAAATATGCCTCATAAAAAAGGTTAAACATGTTACTTGCATCTGTGGGTAGCAAACCAGGTTAGAGCCCGGCACGGAGGGATGACTGGCAGAGCAGAGCATGGCTGGAATATGGAAATTCCCGCTAAAAGATGATGATGGATAGCCCTGAAAGCGAATGGAAGAAATCATTGAACTTCAGAGCCAGTTTCCCAATGTTCTTAGAAACAGTTTAGCTCCAGGCGTGATAGTTCTGAAGATGCAGCCAGGGCTGCTCATCGCTAGTGGTGTGGGAGGGCAGCAGCCTCCTGCTTGGGCAGCTGAGGTGAGATGTGAAGGGATGAGATGCCCTCCACACGCTGGAGCAGGGGCAGGTACAAACCCCTTGGCCGTGTTTGACATCCTGTGGGTAAAGGTGTTGACTCGCTGTTAAAGTGCTGGCAGCGTGCTGCCATCCATCAAAAATCACAGCCTCGCAATTAAGCCATCTCAATGTGCCAAGGTCTCTCCTGCTCTCCATCATCCTCGCCTTCTCCGAAATGCTAATGGCATTAACGGATTTATCATTAACAAATCTATTCTGTTTGAGAACTGGATGAAACTGCTGAGTTGTAACACCTCATTTATATTGCTTGAGCCCAAGGATGCTGTCAGATTATAAATGCGCAGCTCATATCCAGGGGTGAATGGCACATAGCTCTTTGGGAAGCTCACAGTGATGGTTACAAGGGGTTCGGGGAGCTCAGGAAAAGGGGGAAGAGTGGCTGGCAAAGCGTCGTGCTTCAGCAGGGAATCAAGCTGTGCAGGATTAGTGACACGCTGGGGGCTTAATCAGGAGGCAGGTAGGAGTATGAACAGTTTCCCATGGATATGCCTGATGTACCATTGCCACGGTGCCAGAAGCCTGAAGTCCAGGGATTGCAGAGCAGCACAGACCTTTCCGACGGCCTGAAGGCATTCACAGCACCAAGATGCTCCTGGGATCACTGGGATGAGCAGACACGGCTGCAGGGATGGGGCTGGTTTCACCATCCAAGCTCCTGTGAGAAGCTTCCATCCTCCCAGTGGGATGCAGCCGGGACATAGAGCTGTGAAGGGGTTACAGCAGGCTGGCAGGACTCTCATCATGGTTATTATTGTGCAGAAATATTAAGACAATGAGGAATAAACACAGCATCTATTTATAGCAATTCTAGGGAGATCTCGCTCGAGCCATAAACCCACTTAATTGCAAATCTGCACAGATGTTTCCTTTGAATCTGAAAAGTGATTAATAAATAAATTAGAGTAATGCTTGTTTTGGCTGAAATATAATAATAAATAATGTCTATAGCACTTAGTTACCAAAACATCCTCAGCATTATGTGACAAATCAGACACATGCTAAATGACTAAAACATATGAGATGGAAACAATGAACACCAGGCTCGAGCCTTAAATAAACTCAACAGCAAAGCACCACTGTGGAGGGGCAATGAAGCCCTGTGCCCAGTTTGGGTCTGACACTGGTGGTACCGGTCCATTGGGTCCCATGGACCAATCTCCTTCTCCATACCTTAAGCCAATGTATTTATTGTGTTGCTGTGTTGACTTTATTCATGCATAATTCAAACTATACATACATAATTCCGGGGTAAACACAGATATAACTTTGCTGTTGACTATTCCTGGACCCAGCTACTGTACAAATATACCTTGGAATTTAACGGTGTTATAAGGGTGGGACCATCAGAAATTCCTGGTATAGGGCTTTTGCAAAGTTCCTGGTGAATCTGTTTGGGTTTCCATTGAAACAGGAGCTTTTGCTTTAATTTATATTGTAATGAAAGGTTGTAACTGTGCTGTATCATAAACACAAACAGAGCAATCTTATCAAAATTTCATCTTTATCTATTTTGGGGAGAAATAGCCCTGTCTGCCTAATTGAAGCATCTGTCATTCTGACATTAAATAGTGCAGCCATGGCTCTTTTATTATATTTCCTTGCATTTCTCATACACTGTTAAATTGAAATAACACTGTTGGCTAGAAGATAAAGGGAGATAATAGGTACTTTATAATGAGCAGAAAGGAGGATTCATCTTCACTCGGAGCTGAGAATTGCTTTATCTTTGTTTTGGTGTTGCGATTTTGTTACCCTAAAGGGGGGATTCTGCTGCTCAGCTTTCCCAGCCCTCCAAGAGCAAGTGAGAAGCACTTATCTGTACGCGAAGAGATGTGAGTGCCAAGCAGCTGCTCATCAGCATCCGAGGCGGCGAGGTTCCTAATGTGCTGCTCCTTGTTTTGGCAAGCTGGGGTTTAAAAGCAGGATTAAAGCATGAAATTCATTTTAGCTGGTGCCACTCATGCCGAGAAGGAGCCGGGGCTCATCAGTTCAGCCTCAGCACTGCATGGAATGAATAAGAAGAAGTGGGTATGAAGGGGTTTGGGACCCAGGAGAGTCCCTCTCTGGCTGCCAGGATCATGTATGATTTGTGTTGGAAGGGACCTCAAAGAGCATCTGGTTGCAATCCGCACAACATGCTGCCTGCTCTGCGCTCTGGGCCAACACTTGTCGCCTCTCAGCAGCAGGATGTGGCTGTTTGGGGCTGTCCTAAGGAGGAGGATGCTCATCCTCCAGCAATGCCTTTGCTGCGATGCAACCAAGCCACATGAAATTGAACCGTGCAATGATTTCCCCATGGGGATTCCTGTAATTAGATTCCATGCAAAATGAAGCAATTACCAAAACACAGGCACCACGTTGCTGTGATAACATCAGCATCGGAGGCTCCCCAGGTAGCTGGTGGGAGCTGTAGGATGCTCCCCTCGGACCCTGCCCCAGGACATGGATGTCCTGGTTCAGTCAGGTTTGCTTTGTGTGGCCCCCCAAAACCCTCTACCATGCTTCCCAGGCTTCCCACTAGATCCCTGTGGCTCCAGCTGCTGATTCCCCATGGCACAGGATCGGCTCTGCCATGGCACAAAGGGAGGTGTGGGGGCGGAAAGGATGCTCAGGGAGGTGAAGGAAGAGCCGGAGCTTGGAGCTAAACCACAAGGCACCTAATTGAGATGTCCCTGAAACCTACTGGAAATAATTAAAATTGACTTCTAATACTTTACAAACTAATTAAGAGTATCGGACTGGATAACTACAGTGAAGAATAAGTGGCATTTAATTGGGATAAACTGAATCGTAATTGGAAATCAGCACAGCCCAGAACAGTATCCAGTGTGTCAAGGGAGGCTTTGGGACGGCCCTGTAGCATCCACATAGGACGATGAGTGGTCCCTGGCCAGGGCTGCTGGAGGTGCTGGGAAAGCTGCAGTTATCCAGGCACCGAAGATGCTGAACCCCTCCGGAAGTGCCCACCCACCAAACTCCACTCCTGGAGCCGGATCTGCTTTATCAGCCCCACCTCCTGCCTGCTGGGTTATTTATCTAAGCTTTAATAACAGCACCCTTCCCTTCCCGCATCCTCAAACCACCCCGGTGCTGCCTCGCCTGCTTCTCATTCTCCTCAATGAGATAGGAACAAATTAACTGGATACGGGAGCTGCGGGGCCTTTGTTCTCCCTCATCTGCTCCACTCATTACTTTGAGGAGCCCTATTTTCCTTTTCTTTACTGCTTTCTTTTCCCGAACAATGGGCTCTGAATGTATTCAAGCAATTCTTTTATCATTCACTTCTCCAGCGCTTTACTCTCTCCACCTGAGCGGTTGGCATTGCTGCTGATGAAAACTTTCTTGCTGACTGCTGAAATCTGAAGTTTATTCGTGCAGTGACTGATTAGCTCCATAATCTCTGGTTTCACTCCCCCCACCCTTCAGATTTAACAGCTACCACTGATAAACACCACCCATCCCTCCTGCTCCCTTGCCTCCTGCATCCTCAGTGAACCCATGAGTCCGGATGGGAAAAGAGATGGAGAAGAAGACATTAACCAGGAGCGATGGTGGGCACTGCCCCACTGTTTGTGACTCTTGATCAATGGAGACACCACCAGGCTGCGACCAGTCAAGCTGCCTCTCAGGAGCCCAAAGGAAATAGTTCAGCATCAATTTCTAGCTCTTGCTCTGCCTTATTCAGTGAAGTGGTTTGGGACCGGTCTTGAGTCACAGGAGTTTTTAAATCATTCCTGCACTGGAAGAAGGAAAACTAATGCATTTTTTTTTGCAGTTACAGAAACCCTCCCCCTCAGCTGTGCAGGCGCCAAATCCTGGTCTGTTGGTTTGTTCTGGATCCTGTAAGGAGCACCCAGCAAAGCTTTTCAATGCATTTAGTGAGATCGGGCAGGGATGGAACAAGGGAAAACTAATCTGCACAGGGGAACCTCACTGCCTTGCATAGCCTGGCAGCTTTGAAACAACAAAGACACGAGTCCCTGCGTGAGCTTCTCTTTTCTGGGCTTCTTTGGCAAGTGGCATCTTCCCAGCATCTGCAGCATTGCCGCTGCCCCAGGCTCCTCACTGGCTCCTGCATGTGGAGGGTTTGGTTTTCCAAAGATCTCCAGGTATTTCCCAGCTGGAGCAGACGACACGGTTTATGCTTCACCGGAGGCACCAAGCTGTTCGTGCTTTCCTATCCCTTTCATAAGGGAAGCTTTATCTGACCGCTCGATGGATTTTGCAGTTAAAATAATTGGTGGTTTACACTGTAGGCTTCAATAAAAATGTAAACACAAACGGGAAAGGCAGCAGCAGAGATGGATTTTCTGGCTTTCGCTCCCTGAGCTGGGCCAGCAGGTCCCCATTTCCCTCTGAGGAATAACAATGCAGTGTCCACAGAGACAGGTTATCAAAGCTCTCGTGCAGAGCCATGGGGTCCCCTGCTTGGTGCTGGGGAGCTGCAGGATTGACAGCGCCTGATGTAGCAGCACGTTGCTCTGAAGGGGATGGTTTGGTTCTCTCCATGCTCCTCGGCATCGCTCCTGCCCTGCCCCTGCTCTACTCATTCGGAAATTAAGGGGATGATTCACATGAGCGGGGCAAGCAGCTCATTTCCATGATGACCACAGCCCTAGAAACTCACTTGCCTTGGTGCAAGAATTTATGAAATGATGGGTTTGAGTACCTGCGTGACAATATTTTGCCTCATCAGTGGCAGTGTTACTGACGAGTGAAGCCAATAAACTCTCAGCAGAATATAACCCCTTCCAAAACAACCCATGGACATCCCCCGGCCTGATTGCATTTGGACGAGTGCAAAGCAAACTGCTCCCAAGGGATGCAAACGGCACCAGGATTGGCACAGCGGCCAGCTCTCGGGTTGAAAATGAATGGAGCTCCTCCATCCCTAGAAAAGAACCAGTTAATATTCTCTTGAAAGCACCGTGTGGAAACATAATTCCCAATTCAAACACAACATCAATATGTGGTACTCACCGTGCTGGTGCCTCCCTCCCTCCCTGGGTGACTGCACTAACAGCAGGCTCCGGTTGGCAGCGGTGGAAGGAGGCACTGTATGGTTTTCTCTACTTCCTCCTCCATTTAGATGGATTAATTGACCTTTAAAAATGTACCCAGAAAATAAATGACCTAATAAAATGAATTATCCTCTTCCACACAGTGCTCAAAATCCACTGAAACTTGAGAGGAGACTAATGAAACATTGAAAGCATTGAAGAAACCACTAATGAAAGAAATAAACCTAATAAAGAACAATTGATCAGTCACTTGGAAGAACTGCAAAGCTTGGGGCAAAAGGCTCAGCCCAGCAGGGAGGGTGTTAGAGATGCTGAGCCAGCTCCTAGACCCCATGGGCACCAGTGGCCACCATGGCTGAGCAGCAGGGAAGGGAAACATCCCAAGAACTGCACCCAAACCATAGCATCCCATATCACTGAACCCAAACCACTGCATCCCAAATCACTGAACCCAAACCACTGCATCCCAAATCACTGCATCCCAAACTACTGTATCCCAAATCACTGCATCGCAAATCATAGCACCAGACTGACGCATTCCAAATCACTGCACCCAAACTGCTGCATCCAAAATCACTGTGCCCCATCTCTGACCCTACAATCACCTCCTTAAGCTGGAGCAATTTGGTGCTTCATTTTCGGCAACCACAGAGCTTTTATCTCACTGAATAAAAGCCATTCCTTAATTTTTTACGTGCTCGTGGTGGAGCAGAACAATGGCTGTGTATCCTTCCCTCCCCTCCCAGTTTGGCTCACAGGGATATTGTTCCCTGGGTGGGAAATGAAGGTGGAAGTGCCTGTGCTGAATTTACAGCTCACAATAAGCAGGGTTTCATCAACAGCCCTCTAACAAATTATTTCTATTGTCAGCCTCTTACTGCCTGGAGCCGCAGCCACGAAAAAGCAATTCAGTGAAACCATAATTGTGTCACCTATTGACTGGACCCGGCGATGCCAGAGCCACGGCTGGGCAGCTCCGCTTCTGGAGTGGAAGGAAACCATGTTTCCTTTGCCAAGGAAAACCTGGAGGTGAGGAGGGAAGAGCTGGGGAGAAGATGCAGAACCTGGATCTGGCAGTGCCTGTGCAAAAGGGAACTCCTGGCACCTCTACAAGACTCCGGTGGGAAGAACACTTGGCGCTACCGGCACGCGCCGCTACGATGGATGGACACGGATTTCCATATTTATTAAAGAGTTATTAGGAATTCTGCAGAATAAAGGCACGCCGGAGCCCTCATTAATAATCCCACATTGAGTGCTGGATCTGTGGCGTGTGCTGCAATTGCTGAAACAAGGAGACTTGTTTTACAATACAAATAGGATGTTCCCCGGCGATGATGCCATCCATAATTCCATATTAAAAAGTGTCACGCGAAACCCGCGCTCGTTACTCAAACTCCGTTTCTCTCCTTTGTTTGTTTGTTCTTCCAGCACAAAACAATTCAACCTCCACAGTTTATTTTAAGCAAATCAGGTTTTGCACACAGTTTCATTTCCATTGTGTATGTCCTTGCAGGAGCTGCTGGAGGTGTGGACGTTGTCAGCAAATCAATGCATCCTGGTTGGACTATTTACCTAATGGTATCTGCAGCAATAAATGGGTAACACAACCCAACTGTGTGTCAACACAGTCAAGGTCATGTTGGAGGGGGCTTGGAGCAAGCTGCTCCAGTGGAAGGTGTCCCTGTCTGTGGCAGGGGTTGGAACTGCATGAGCTTTAAGGTCCCTTCAACCCAAACCAGTCTTTGGTTGTACAATTCTCCTCTCTTATGCTGAAATGGAGCAGAAGATGCTGGGTGCCCTGGCTTTAGTGCTGCTCCAGGCACGATGCTGATCACCTCCTCAGCCTGGTTTTCTCCTCTTCCTAGTCACAGCGACTGAGAGATTAGCTAGAGGTGAAGAGAATATTAAACCTTCAATAAAGTCCTTCAGACTGACACCACCTCTGGGCTCTGATCTTGCCTGTGCATTAACTTAGCCTGGAATTCATGTCTTATAAGACTTGCAAGACTTGCTGAGAGGGAAAAAGATCAGGCTCTCGTGCAGTTACTGGCATCCCAGAACAGAGGTGCTGCAGATCAAGCAAACCTGGTGCTGGCGATGCAGCTGTGTCCACCAGGGAATGCTGCCTGCAGAGCAGCTGTGTCCACCAGGGAATGCTGCCTGCAGAGCAAACCTCAATAGGAGGTGCCATGCTCTATCCCAGTGCCTGCCAGCCCCTTTAAATGGACTCTTCCCATCAGCTGGGGCTTGTGCTGGGCAAATCCATGGCCTGTTTGCACAAGAGCAGTGGCTGAAGAAGGTGTCAGGAAGCAGCTGATTGCTCCCCATAACTCCAGCCCTCACTGATCCCACTCGGCTGTGCCAGCACATGATGTATCTGGTTAATAGCAGCAGAGTGGGAGCTGATGCTCATTGATACCTCTTGACATCCCAGCTCCCATCACCACCTCTGTGGTGACTCCAGTGACCATGTACAGCACCTTGTGAGAGGCATCTTGGAGACAGCACCTTGCTAGGCACCACAGCACGGAACTGTGGTCCCACAGCCCAGCCACTGCACCACTGGCCACCACCAACTTCATTTAATACCATCTATACACTCATCAAGGACTGAAAAGACAACTCTTACTTGTCTATAGCAAAGCAGCACCAACAAAGGCTTCTTTGAACCCCAAAACCTACACCTTATACCCACTGAGGAGCCTACATTTCACTCCCGCTCACTCCAGCCATCCAAAATGCCCAGCTCTGAGCTGGGAGGAAGGTGTGCGCCTGCTTGAGCTGCTTTCCAAAGCATTGACTCAACAGGCAACAGCATCTGCAAGGGAAATCTCAGGGGGAAACATGGAGCTGAGGCACCGTCAGGGGGATTTGTTCACAGGCAGAAAGAATCCAGAGCAACTTCCAAACCTTCAAGTGCAAATCTGAATGACAAATACATTGGAATAACTGCTTTTAAAGAATCCCCATCTCCCAGCGCATCGTTTGAGTTACCTGCTCGGCACAAACAGCTCCCGGGAAGCTCTGACAGGACCAGCACTGTGCCAAGTCACACGAGTGATGCCTTGGTTCTCTTGGGTTTTATTTCTGACACAAGGCAAGCTGCAATTAACACAACCCATCCTGGTTCCACCAGCCAGGACACGGGGCACCTGTGAGCCACAGCTGAAATGGGGTTAGAGCAGGTCCCATAGGTAAACTCAGCAAAGAAGGAAATAAGGAGTCTACAGTGATGGGGCTCCCTGGTGTCAGCTCACGGGGTGCAGCCATTGCCTAAAGCCATTCTCAGATGTGAAGGTGCTGAAACCCTGTTTGCCTCCCAGTCACCCCAGAGACAAAGCTCTCCTCCAGCAGGCCTGGGTCACACAGGCAGGATTCAGGTTGCAGCAGCTCTGGTTACTCGAGATGCTGAACCCTGCAATCAAACACCTTCACTAATTAATCTCCATCTCCCCGCCTGGGCCGCCCTGCAATGCTCAGGGCCAGTGATTGATCATGGTGCAGGGTTTCAAATTGCAATGAGTACAAATCGAACAATAGCTCAAAACCAACACTGGGGTCATTGACTTGAGGTATTGAAGAAACGTCTGCTTGGCTCAATAAATCCTAATTCAGGTTTATTACAGTGTTATTAGGAGGGGGGATCCAAGGCTTTGCAGCTGACTGCCTTGCCTCTTGGGGTACGCTGGGAGCAGAGCATCCTCCAGCCCTTTGGAGCATCCACAGCCTTCATCATGTGGCCTTAAGTGGAGAATCCTTGGATTTCGCACAGAAACTCATCTTAAAATAACAGCTTGATGAGTGCACTTGGCACTAATGAAATGAAAAATGCTTCTGTTAAGCCAAAGAAACTGTTAAGACAGCTTTAAATATTATGCTCTTCTGTTGGCTCCAAAGTGGACCAATTTTCTACCATGTTCTTCCATATATTTGTTCTTAACCTTAAGAATATCATTGAAGGGATAATAATTCAATTTTGTGAGCAGGCAAGAGAGCAAACAGAGGAAGCTGTCCTGCTGTTTGCCTTGGGAAAGGCAGAGCCCTTGCAGAGCTGGGAGATGAGGCCAATTTTGCCCTCAGAGTGCATCTTCTTAACCCAGGAACAGAGACCTTCAATCACTGCATCACTTAATCCTCAGTGATGCCAGGGACTGGTCTGGGGACACAGAGCTCCTGGAGGACAGCAGCCCCTTGCAGTGGGCCTTCTCTTAGTGTGTAGGACTCAAACTACAGCCGTTCTCGTCGTATTTGTTGTGATCCCAAGTGAAATATCTCTTGCTAGGGAAGAGTCATCAGTGAGCAAACAGCCTTTTTGTGGGTCCTGGCTGTGACTGAGCACCAGCATGCAGCAAAATCTTCATAGGAGACACAAACATGTTTCCTGTCCTCAGGTGATGAAAACTTTAAGCCACACACACACTGACAAAGTCTAACTATAAATGAAACGAGGCTGGCTTCCAAGTAGAGCATAGGGAGGAAACTCCAGTTTATCATGATGGAAACGACATCCTGATGCAAATCTCCTGGTTCTGTTGGCAATCTTTAATTGGCCAGTATATCAAAACAGGTATAAATGCAGTTCCATTCCCGGGATACGGTGCTTCCCTCCAGCTCTTGGAAGTGGGTTTATGTGTTTTCCTAACTGTTCTTCAGATTTGAAAAGCCTAATGCAGCCAGAACAACCGAAGGGAAGGTCTGCAATCCGACAGCTGAATCCATGCAGCATCCACCAGCACCAGGACAGCCTGGGAGGAACAGCACAGTGTTATAAATTACCCAAATCTCTGCTTCTCTTTTCCCTCTTTTTTAGCAAAATGTGAATTTATGAACACAGACTATGAATGATTATCCCAAAAGGGAACCTTAGGTATTTTACAGTGTATTTCATGTGGTTTCTCATCTAAAAAAAGGCAGACAGTCAGAAGAGCGCAAGAACAAACTGTTCCTCACTAATAAAGTGCTGCTGAAGATAATTGGCAATTCCCTTTCACTGTACGACATGTGCATGGACTGGGTATTTATGGTTCTGTGCCTGGCCCCCGCACACCCCCGAGCCAGCCGCCACTGGCAGCATCCTCCCAGCCCACTGCACCGTGATCTGGGGGGACATCTCCTTCCTCCGGGGTGACAAACCCCTCTGTTAAGTCCCACAGCAGAGCCTAAAGCCCACGATCCTGCCTGGCACGATGCTATAGTTCCAAACAGCCCCAAATCCACCCCTGCAAAGTCTACAGGAGTAAGAGGATTAGGAGCAATGTGAAATTAAACCATGAGTGGAGGAGATGTCCGCTGGTGCCCTTCGATGCTGAGAGATGCTGGCTGCCAAAATGTCCTTCCTTGGGCATCCCCTTCCTTCCTGCTCTTCAGTCCATCCCTCAGCCCTCCACTGAGCCTGGCCAGGTTTCTATGAGGCAACCCCAGCTCTTTGCCTCGGGTGCCAGGCACAGGCTGCCCCTCTGCTATGAAGCAACCACATTTGCCTAAAAACAAGAGGCTGAGGAATGAATGTATCCATCAGCTATAAAATACAATTCACTCCTTGACCCTGCAGAAGAGTTATGGCCGCTTTGGGAGAGGAGAGACCTTGGGCAGATTGGTTGAGGTAAATGGTAGTGAGGATTTATGGGGTCTGCCAGTGGCAAGAGTTTATTTAGGCTGCTACAAAGTGCTCCTGAGAGGGGCACGGAAGTGTAACTCAATGGGATATCCCTCAGCAAAGCCTGGATGTGGGAGCTGGACTGACCAAGAGGAGAAATTAATGATGGCACAAGACTCCCCAGTAGCTTTTCCACTGTAAAGCTGCTCTTTGAGGTTCCTTGGAAAACTGTGCCACAGACCCCATGTGCACAGTCACTGACACAGCATTCCCTTCTATTCCTGGAGATACCTGCAGCTGGAACCTGCTGCTGCACATGTGCCAGCTGCGGGAAGATGTGTGATTAACCCAGTGGCTGGGAATGAAGAAGATTCTGCACTGCTGTGGATGTGGGAAAGGAAACAAATGTTTTCATATAGAGGAAGTTTACAGTGCATATAAATCTGTGTGCCGGGAAGTTGATAGAATGTGGACAGAAGCTGCTCCATCATTCTGGAGCTATTAAAGTTTTTAATCAAATGCTTTCGCTATTAAACTGCCTGGGGTTGGCAAAGACTTGTTGTTAGTGCAGGCTAAAACCCAGCGTGGCCAAACAAGCACAGAATTCATTTCAGGTGCCAAAGGAACGGAGGAGTCAATATAACAACAACATTTCCTGGGGATGGATGTTTCCTCCCCAGCCTGGTGGAGGGCAGCCAAATTTTGGGCCCAGTATCTAACCAAAGCATCCTCATCCCGCCATCCCACGACATGGGAACATCAAGGGGTGATGCTACCCATGGCTCCCTTCACATTTCAGCCCAAGCATTAGGACTGTGAGGTTGCACCCAAGGAGGAGAAGAGCTTCAGGAAAGCGGCTCCGGGTCAGAGCTGCTGCTGCTGGCCGCTGCAACCCGTGAGCATCACTTGCAGCACTGGGCACCCTGCAAGCACTGACCAAAACAAGCCTTTGACAGGAGCTCCTCACACAGCTCCAGCCTCCCGCAGAGCTGCTGCCAGCCCGGTGCTACAGGGAAACCTGCGCCGAGCCCATCATCCATCACGGCAGCTCTGCCTCCAGCCGCAGGTGCTCCGCAGGAACGCTCATCCATCACTGCCCAGGAGCGGCGGGCGGGAGGGCTGACAGCTTGCGATGGCAAGAACCAACACAGAGGAAGAGGTGGGAGGAAAAGAGCTGCAGCCTGGCAGTTTAATGCTGGGTTTGAGGGTACGGAGAGGCTTGGTGATGAGTGAGGAACACAGGAGTTGGCTTTGACGAAGTCATCTGGAAGCTGGAGGCTCCGGCGGCTGGGCTGGTCCTTCTTTCTCATGAGATCACCCACGTCTCCTAAGCTGAAAAGATGCTGGGAACAGATCCCTCACCCTGAGCTCTGCCTCCCTGCAGGGCAGCCGAGGCTGAAGTGTGCCCATCACATCCAGTGTCTCCTCTCCAAGAATAACCCATCACTGATGTTGCAGACAAAGTGTCAGGGAAGGCAGCAGCAGGTGATTATGATTCCCTGCCTGCCCCTCAGCCTCCTGCCTCACATACTGATACCCTGGCAGGTTTTCCCTTGTGCAGAACTGTAGCTTTGGATTTGTTCTTTATCCCTCTAAACACATAATCCACCCTGAACCCCGCTGGTCCCTCGCAGCTCATCTTGACAAGGCAGCGCTGCGTGCACCTAATAGTGCCTTTTAAAACACATTTGATTTCATTCCTTCTAATCGACCTTCCCTGTGATTTAAGGAGGAAAAAAGCACAGAAAGATGCCAGGATATGAGCCTATGGAGCTGTATCTCCACAGGCTCCCAAATTCCAGAGGTGTTTCTTTTTGGGTGGCCGTGCACCATCTCCCAGTCTCCTGCTGTCCCCCGGGGCTGGTGTTTTCCCTCACCAAAGTCATCTGCGTGCAGCATCCATCAGATCCTGAGCACTTCTTTGCTTGCTGAGCCTAAAATCGAAGTTGTTTTATGCCTTTTCACAAAGAAAAAAAAAAAAAGAAAAAAAAAAACCAAACAAAACTTTGTGTCCTGGATTGTCAAACACTGGAATAAGCCTGGGAATGATTAAACCCCATTTTAAGATCTCCTGAATGGAGGAATTACTGGCTCTGCCCTCAAGTTTTCTGTGTATGGATGCTCAGCTGTTAAGCTTTTAAGTCTAGAGTGCTCTCACCCCCTCAGCACCTGCAAGCTCCATGTCCTCAGGGAGCCAGTGCATCCCCTGGGACATGGGGAGCATCCAGAGCTGTGGGGACTTTCCTGGGCCACCCCGGGGTGAGGAACACCCCGGATACCTGCTGCATCACCCCATGGTGTAATTCATGGCTTAGGAAAACAGGGCGCTGCTTGACTTGTGTGTGAGGAGAGCAGTGATTTCTGCTATCGGAGATCTCTGGCTGGAGCCCAAAGGATGCACGTGCCTTTAGGGACAGCAGGAATATTCTTTTATTTTAAATAACAGCACCTACAGGTTTAATTTAGGGAGCACAATGGCCATAAACCTTACAAAGCGAGTCTTCATTTTAATAATTCATCTGCTCAAGTTCTTACTGTGATTGATCCAAGATATTAAATTTAATAAGAGAATTTGTTAAGGTTATCTGGTGTCAGAGTGAAAGAGAAGGCTTTTGTCACGGGCCGGGGGTGCTCTGTGTTTGTGTGTGTCCATGCTATATATCCAGGCACCAGATACATCCAGTAGAGACAAAACTGAAGTTGTGCATTCCAAGAGAGCCCATTGGGAATGTGACCCAGCTCCAGCTTCGCACCCAGCTCCCAGCGGAGGGGGCTGAGGTGTTTCCCTCCCTCCCTTAGGCTCCAACCGGTGAGGCTGATCCCATGCGGGGTTCCCAGGCTGCCGGCAAATCCTGACGGAGCTGCTGAGGGCAGCGAGGAGCATGGCAGGAGCTCAACGAGGGCAGAGCGAGCAGGTTGGGAGGCGCTGGTGAGCCCCAGCTCCCCCCGGCTCACAGCCTTCGATGGCGGTGGAGGAGGAGGGAGCAGGAAGCAGCGTCTCCAATTGATGCTTCTCGGCACTCGCACCGACACCGGGAATTTCGCGTACATCTCCTAACACTGCCGGTGATTAAAATCATTTTGACTTCAGTGCCGTAGGTGTAGCTCAATTACGGAAGGGAAAACCTGCTACTTTAATGCAGTTATCAATCTGAATTAAACCGAGCATTTTTAATAATGTGGCTTATTCCAGGAGGCTTCCCATGCCAGCTTTGGCACCTTTAGCCTTTCCATGCTTGAAAAACAACCCAAAAGGAAGAGATAAGCAAGGAAAGCTCAGCACCAGCAGTGGAGCAGCCCTGCTGTAGCCACTGACCCAGGCAAGAGGGGATGCTCTGAGTGATGCTGCCTTCACGCATCCAAGTCAGCCACAGGATCCTCACATTGGGCAGAGCAGCTCCATGCTGTGCTCCTGTGGGAACCCTGGCACATCCAGCCCTGGCGAGGGATGAGTCTGCTGGAGAAGAGGCTGAACTGCATTTCATATTCCTTGTTAATGTTTCATCCTTCCTGCAAGCTGAAGAATAAGCTCCGTTTATGAAAGAGGTTGAATATCCATCAAGAAGTTGCTCAGAGAGGTCAAGCAGAAGCTGGTGTATTCAAATAATAAACTGTAGGAAGGTGTCTATTATCTATGAATTAAAGCCGGTTGGGAGCAGACAGCTGCAGGGCACCAGGGATGAGACTAAAGCCTGAAACAGAGCTGAGAGGGATGTTTTACAAAGGAATGTGGTGACAGAACAAGGGGAATGGCTTTAACCTGCCAGAGGGGAGACTGAGCTGAGCTCTTAGGCACAAGCTCTTCCCTGTGAGGGTGC
>JBCJKH010014558.1:0-12652 GCA_039877255.1 Loriculus beryllinus | reverse complement strand
AATCCCAAATGTCACAAACAGTCCTAATCTCATACCCCTTTCTACCCTCAGAATATAAAATTCCACCTGCTGCATTATGTTCTCCTATGGAGACATTTCAAGCTGAAATCCTCAGTCAGTTCAGGTGCCTGCAAAGAACCAGGAGCAGCAGTCAAGCTGCTGGCAAGTGGCCCTGTGTCCTCCGGGCAGGTCATGTGCAGCGAGAACAGGGGGAAAACACAAAATAAAATGAAAAATATCAATCCATACATTATTCTTACTATCACGTAAGTCCTCATTAACTTCAGTGGCAATATTATTGCCCTCTCACAGAGGAAAAGAAGAGAAAGCTCCTCACAAATAGAGCGCAAAAGAGATGCTGGAAGAAGCTGGAATTACAGAACATAATGACAGAAAACTGAGCTTCTAAGCGGCCAGCTTGGCCCAATCCAAGGGACACATCCATAATTTAAACAGTTCAAAACCAGAGCTTGTAGCAGTCAGTGTGAGGTCCTTCCCAACAGCAAGAGCAGCGTAGTTATGGTGGCAAGCCAGCTTAATTGCTGAAGTCTTCAGATCCCACTCTGAGTTACAAATGTGAACAACTGCCGAATGGTCGTCAGTTGTCTGTCAGACAGGGACAGGTCTCTCCTGCACTGAGAGACTACACTAACTCTGCCACTACCCACATATTGTTAGAATGCAACATAACGTGAGATTATGTCCATATATCTCCACAGAAATATAAAACTGTTAAAACAAAAACTTCTTGTAATGCTACTCTATTAGAGAGTGAGCCAAAGCTCATTAAAATCAGTGGAAGTCTCTTCTTCACGGCAACAGGGGAGAGACATTTCCTCTCTAAATAATATATGAAAACCATACCATAAACAGACATGCATCACAAGAAGAAAACTCTGTATCAATGCAATCACAACCTATCCAAACCAGAGAAGCTAGGTTCATTTTTAAGCATAACTCTGAATGAAAGTCATACTGTACACAAGTGTCTATTTATTATATCAGTTGTAATCACACTGCTACAATGACAAGTGAAAAAAACTCCACAACACGCATCAATCCATTCAGTGTGGGAGATGGGCAGCTATTTTTCCTGTATCTTCAATGCAAGTGAAGCAGACCCCCCACCCTGAAACATTAACCATTTCAAAAGATCTCATTAAAAGGTTTCCCTATTTTCACTGATTACTATGTAGTGACTACAAGAACACCTATAAATCTGATTGAATTAGGTTTTCAGGCCTTTACTCCAGATAATTTCTTCTCCCTATGTGGACTTTCTCAGGAAATGAGATTTAATGAGTCATAGTCCTTACTGATAATCACAGGAGAGCTCATTAGCTTTCTGTCAGATTTGTACCCACTATCTGCCCTCAATATGCTTGTGACTTACTAGAGCTAAATACGACATTGCTGAGAAGCAATACAGCAGATCTGAAATACTATAGAAATAAATATTTCTTCTTAATTTAAGAACTTAAAGAAAAAAAAAATCAACATGCCTTCTCTCCTTTCTTAACCTTTCTCTATTGCCATGGCATTGCTGACAGCAAGACACACAGTATTAGAGAAAATTAAGAATGACATCTGAAGACTCCTTAGATACAGTAGCAGAGAACTAGTCTAAACAGTCTGTAAGATGAGGCTCTGGGGATTGGAAGTCATTTCTGCTCGTGTACAAAACTGAGGTTTACCACAGTTTCACAGTTCCTAGCTCTCAGCCCATCACCTGCACAGCCCCCTGCCTCCTCACTCTACCTGAAGGGCATGGCTCTGAGCTGCTCCGTGCAAAGTTGCTCCTGCTCTCTACACAACGCACTGGGGAACATCAGTGTTCAGCTGATAGACTGTGGGACATGTATAGCCTTAGACTTCTTCCTTCTACAGTTCACATCTCCCAGAAGGAGAGGAAAACTGAAATTGTGATTATTTTCCATGCTGTTGTTCACTTTGACCAGACACCCTTACCAAGTGCACATTGCAAGGGGCAGGACTAAGCCTACTCTTCACAACTAGTTGCTTCCTTAGTGTTTCCATTTATCTCTTTCTGTAGCTTTCACATACCACTAGTTTTTAGATGCAAGGGTAAACTACTTGTGCTTCCTGGAAAACTCAGGATCACCACACATTCTCGCAATCTACTTTCGCAAAACACCTCCTGTCCAAATGTGTCTTAAAGGCAATCCAATACGCAGGCATCCAAACAGTCCAAGCTGGCAGGCATTTTATCACTACTGTTTCCTTTTCCAGGAAATCATCCTTACCAAGAAAAGAACATGATGTCAAGCAACTCATTGTAGTGGCAGTCCCCAACATGACAAACACTATTCTCAGCACAATAAACAATTTAGCCTATTTGGTTTTAACCCACTCCCCTCACCCTGTTCTTCAATTCCTCATCACTCCCGCATAGCGTTTCTTAAATTTTACACAGATAGAGCAGTGGCTGCAGGTTGCAAAGGGCTGCAGAGGAAAGGGAGCTTTACTTTTCCTATTTCCAGGGCTCAGCAGAAGAGGCACAAGTCCCGCTCCTTTGCCAATTTCTGCCTATTACAATGATAACAGATTCAGCAGATACTCCATCAGACATCAGACTTTTTCTACATTAGGCTTTCTCATGGCTTCCATTCCAGTAATATCTGAGCACTTTCATTACCATAGTATTTGGTAGCTGTCTTCACAACCTTCCCCTAAGATAGGATATATGTTTATTTTACTTCTTGCAGATGATGAAGCAGTACAGAGCAATCTTTTCATGTTCACAAAGGAAGTTTGCAAAGGAAAAGGGGACCTGAGTCTTTTGTGTCCCGTGCTAGTCGACTGTACCATGAACCAACCCTTCAAAGTGATCAGGTCATTTGAATGTAAATGCAACTAACAAATTCTCTGCCAGGAATGTGAGTGAAAGCAAACAGCTGAAATAACCTAAATTTCTTTTATGGCTTAGAACTAGTGGCACTTCCAGGTAATCAAGGAGCAGAGAGGCAGCTGCACATATCAACAGGTTGAGTTGCCATCAGGAAGATCCTGGACTATTTGTCTAACTGGACCAGTTGCACATTTATGTATTTTTTATCTATCATTTTCACAGCAACAGAAACAAGCAGCTGTTTATGCCATTATATAAGGTCTTTTTGCCAGGAAGTTAATAGTTTTAAAGTCTGAGACATTGCAAATAGGGATTGCAGGTGTAATTCCATCTCAAGATGACTTCAGGGTTCCAGTGTTAGTCATTAATCATTTGACTTGCACTTTCTGGGTCTATGGTTTTGACAAAAATCCCTTCATTTAAATTATGGCCTTGTATTCAACACTAGGGTATGTATTATTCTATATATAATTTTTAAATACAAAGAGAAACAGCATGGAAAAATTAGAATCGATGACATAAAAGTCTAGTCCTCTTACGGCATAGGCAAACAGAATGCTCTTGACTTTAACCTATGGGTTCCACTTCATATGTGGTGTATTTTTCATACATCACGGGTTTTAATAAATTTACTGTATAAAGCACCAGAGCAACGTTGCCAGCAAAATATAAAGAAAACAAATATGTCAGGGTAATGATGCCAGGACAATTCTTTATTGAAAAAAGCAGTTTATTAATACCTTATTGCTACAAGCTAGATCTTATTATCATCTTGGGTCATTTAGAATCTTATTAGGTATTCTGATGGTGGATGAATAATCCTGTGATAAATTCTTTGCCATGTCCTTCACAGTTGTCATAGCAGGATCATAAACAGCATTTATAACAATCTAGCCTGGAGGAAAAGGCTTACAATGGTCTGTTTAACATGCAGGAAATATTCAGATCGGCCGTGTCTGGTTAGATTGGAGACCCACAGGAGAGATACCGAAGTTAAATGTAGCATGGGTTTCTCTGAAGATTAGCTTTGCAAAAGGCTTTAGGGTCAGGGATATGGGGACTAATGCCAATGATATGGCCACAAGCAGCCCTCTTTCAAGAAAGCCAACTTGAACAGAGATGGTAGCTACAAGTTACTTTCTTACTGAAAAACCATGTAAGGTTACTTGAGCTGCTACTTAAGCAGCATGGTTGAAATTACTTGTGACTGAATGGCTTGGAGCTCAGTCATATACTTCAGTGCTTTTATTTGAAAGAATAGCACGTGCACTCACATAGTGAAAAACCTGCAAGGTTTTGCAGAGCTACAGGGCAACTTGCCTACACTGGCCAACTTCTTGAACTCCTGCAAGCTCAGAACTGAGTTCTTCAGAACAGAAGTAACACAGGCAAATGATAAAAACCCCCTAAATTTACACTGCTTCAAATACGTACAAAAAAAAAAAAAAAACCAAACCAAAACCAATCCAACCAAACAACAACAAAAACCCCCCAAAATAATAATCCCACATGGTCTACACATATGATCACACACACAAACACTTTCCTGTCACTGAACGCATGAATCCTTTGTATCTGTGTGGTACAGTGTCTTATTCCAAGATGCGATACCAGTTTCCAGAGTCCAAATGCAGTTAATGCATCTCAAGCCACCACAGCATCAGAAGATAAGTTATTTTTAAATGCTTGTAGTGGTATGAATTAAAACTCATCCAAAACTAACCATGCAGGACCTGATGGGCATATTTTCAGGAGAGAACTAATAGAAATAAGTGGCGTACTGGAAGGGATGGTGGTGACAGATTTGAGTACAACCACACAAACTTCCTCCACAGTAGGTGATGCCTTCCTCTCAGCACAAATAACAGACTATGAAAAGCAAGCAGCAAAATTCGGTTGTCTTAGAAAGAGATTAATTGTCTCTTTCACCTGAATTTTAAATACACAAAATGAATGTGTTCTGTAGCTCTAGTCCCCAAGACAGAGCTTGGCTGCTGGAAAGCTAGCACAGATGTGGGCATCTGAGAAATGTAGGAACTGTATTCTGAGACACCCCTTAATGCAGTTATTTGGACAACTCCCAGTAAAAGAACATCACGAAATCCTGGGACTTGTTTGCAGCTGCAACTACCACCCACAAAAAAGATTTCGCAAACATCTATGCATGCGCCCAATCTCACTTCCAACATATATAGCTACTCTACTTCCAAGGGTAGTACATATATGGCACTGCAGCTAAACAGGTGCAGATCACAGTGACTACAAATTTCTGTCAATTGCTCAGAATTTGTTCCAAACTTAATTAATTGTTTATCATTCTACAGTTGAAAATACATCCCAAAAAAAGAAACCTTAAGTTATACCACCAGCTAAACACAAATGTTTTGGCATTTTTATTTTGTAATAGTAAAATTCAGCCTTTGCTCTTTCCTAAAAAGCTATGATTTCCACTGAGAAGGTTTTAATATTTTTCTAAAGTGACACAGTGAGAACACCACACACAACCAGACTGAAAGAGCAGCAATGTAAAATGAATACCTTTTAAGATTATAAATTAACAGAAAATCTTTGGAGGTTTAAAATTGTAAGTATCATGCTGTAAATGCACAAAACCCCTCCGAGGCAGCTCCTGATACAGTCACCTAAAGCATAGTAATTTACAACATACCTAAAGCAGTTTTCATTTGGTAGCAGAGCCATAGAGCTGCACATAAGTAAACACTTCTGGTGTACAAACCATTGATTAGACCAATTGCCTTTAATTCCCTGTGAGTGAATGCTACGCACCACCACCAACTGTGTCTGCACTGCTGCCTGTTAGAGTTTAAATGTCTAATTAACAAGGAGTTTGACACTGTTGACTTTGGAGGACTATGACCAATAACTTTACCTGTGTAACAATGAGATGTAGGGATGGAGAAAGTGGAAATGACATGAGTTTAGAAATATCTGGGCAACATCAGTGTGTGCATATATATACATATGTGTACATATATGTACATATATAGAGAGCATGGGGTTAAATTCTGCTGGTTTATTTCTCAATCCACAATTTCTTCTAGAACATACCATCACTGCTTTCTACCGATTTCTGCTTGATTTCTATTACCTCCCCCTACAAAACACAATCACTTTTGAACAGAGAGTAACAATAAAATAAGAAGCAGTAACACCTCCACCCACAGTCATTTTTGCTACAATAGTAAACTAACATATCCATGGTCCTAGTATGGAAGTGTTTGGAAGCATCCTTGTAAACAAATAATGTATGGACCAGACTGTATTTTTCCTTTAAAAAGAATGTTATGTATTTCCAATCCTAACCATTCTATGATTCTATGTTTGTTGATGGATTATTTTACAATAAATGAGATGGAGAAAAAGCAGAATAACAAACTCTGCAATGCAGACTTAGTGGATTCATTGCAAGTCTGAACAGTTCATCAATACAGATTATGAACTACTTAGATGGGCTTTAGAGCCAGTAGCTAAATAGGCTGGCAGATACCTTGATCATGAACAACAACAGCATTATTCTTCACAGTTCAAAGCAATTTTCACTTCTTGAGTGGGATTAGACTATATAACTGCCCAGAGCTATACAAATAAATGCAGCTTGGTGCTACCTGAAACAGAAATCTGCTGAGAAAGACATCTGAAACCTACAATAGGTGCAGGCACTGCATATAATATTACTGCATAGATCGATGATGCACCAGAGACCGGTTCTTCTCATAAAAACTACAATAGCAGATGTCAGTAAAATAATATTTAGCAATGACATGGGTATTCTACAAAAGTCAATGAGGAAAAAAAACCTTCTCAGGTACACGTGTATGTTGTTAATCATAATTAAGGCAAGTGTGACAGTTTCTTGGCAACAGACACTGAGTTCTCTTCCCTGATGAATAAATCCTGCGGGAATACTCTCTCTTTCATTACATCAAGCCTGCAGTTCTTTACACTAATATCCTCCACTTGGAACACTCTCAAGTCATAGGGAAACTTTTGTTTTGTCAGTTGCTTTTTCCTGGATAATCACACTATGACCTCCACAACAGAAAGGATCAAGTTTCTCATTAGTAAAGTAAAAAGAGCTTTAAAAGCTAGTAATCTAAACATGCACATGTACTAGTGCAGACAGGGGCAGGAGAGCGGGGACAAAAGAGATTCACAGCATTCAAGTTAGGGATCTAATGCTACCCATATCCTCAAAGAAGACTGATAGCACCAAGTAGAATAGCAAAGCATGACTACCCTACAAGGAGCAAGTGAATACTGATCCTTCTGAAGATGTATTTTTCCTTGCATAAGACAGTACCTATAACACCTAACGGTGAGCATCTATATGCAAACATTTCCAAGAAAGCAATTTTCAGGTATACTTTCTGTTGACCTTTCAGTAATTAGGAGATTGCCAGTTCTTCAACAATAGAAAAGGGATGATTTGGCTGGAAGCAAGCATTTTCAGATTTATTCTTTCCTTTTAAAACCCATTTTGACAATAAGGTTTTGGCCAACTGCAAGTATTCCACTCAAAACAAGTCACATGTTACCACGATTCCTTTTATTTTTTTTTTCCATAAAGGGAAAAAAAGGTCAATTAAAGAATACTGACCCATTTTAAGAATTACATGTATGAGCCAGAAGAGAAATTTACAGAGAAATACGGTTATGATTCTAAAAGAAGGTGTAAGTACTACAGAGAGAAAAGAAATCCCTGATAGTATGTATAATCACATTACTGATAATTATACCTCAGTAATGAGGAAATTACAGTAAAACACCAGCAAAGCCTCTCACAATAAATTGCACAAGTTTATGGAACAACCTCTTCAGGGAAGTGTATGGAACCCCCCTACATCACCTGAAACACATAATACATGGGAGATGAAACACATTCACAGTGCTGTGGGGACAACAGTAAGCAGGAAGAGAAATGGACTGGTCTTTTCCATTTCTCAATGCTGTGCCACAAGCCCAGGAGTGGGGTTTAAAATCACCACCTCTGCTGTCTCCATTTTTGTTGTCTGGTCCTGGCTGTATCTCATGTTAGTGAGATCCCATAGGGTTTAGCAATTAGCATGAGGAAAGCAGTATGATAATCAGAAGAAATTAATGGTTTAAAACCATAATCTTACACTTCCCCTGAGACTTGTTCCATGCATCTGGATTCTCAAAGAAAAGGAAAAAAACCCAGGTAATTGATTCTTATTAAGAGAATGATCTGCCACAAAATGCTCTCCGTGTGAAAAAGATGGTCATTTTAAAGTGCTCTCAGAGTCAGAATGAACCTCGTGTCTGATTAGCTTTCTAAAGAAGAGAGGATAGGATCTTTCATGTCACCCTTCCCTTTTTGCACTGAACATGACATAGGTCTTCATGGGCTAACAACCAGCATCTGTAAAAGCGAGCAGCATGTGATAGTGAAATAGCAATCTTGAGGTTTTTAGCAGCAATTTCAATGAGAAAGGTGGAGAAATGAGCATATCTTGCATGCTCTTCTCAGCCAATTGTGTGGAAAAGCCAGGCCAGCTCACAGGTTGTGATTATTATCAAAATTCAGAAGTTATATATTGTATTTAACTACGTCCAATGCTGAATTTTTATACACTCCTTGGAAAAGACTGAGTTGAGACTTTATTCCCACGGTTAACTACACTATTAAATGTGAGTTATTTATTCTGGCTGATTTCCCTTTTCAATGAATTGATTACTAATGTTAAAAAGCAGTCATGTAAAGCAGTGAAAATAACCCTCAGTAAGTGTCTGGTCTTTCTTCAATGAATGTAGGAACTAAATGGATATCTTGGAGACTTTTTCAGGAATTAGACAGAGAGAAACACTCAACCACTTCAGTTCAAAATAATGCTTCACATAATCCAGAGCTAGAAGACTTACTGAATGAAACAGAGAACATTTTCAAGATCTCTGTTCTGTGGAGGAGGTGGAAGTGTTTCATCTATAGCATTTTGGCAAGCTAGTACTGATGCTTCAGCTCCACACTTCCTTTGCAGTTTTATTTATACACTGCAGGTGGTTCTGTGAGAAGCATTTTTCCTGTGAACTTGTTTATTCGTTGTGCCGGTTCCGGCCGAGGAGCCTTGCCCCAAAACTTGGACTAGCCCATAGAATGAGGTCGCACGCAAACTTCTGCGGCTCCGTTTCAAAGATTTCACGGCAGACAATTAAGAGCCCAGCGCATCTTCCCTTAAGTGAACATCAGCTCTCACAGGAAAACTATTTGGAAGTCTATGTGAAATAGCTCCCCCTGGTGATCTTTGCCATAATGACAACGTTTGTTTCCACGGGTACTCACAAAGTTACTTTTTAATCCTCTTACACTCTAAAGTAAGAAGATTAAAAAAAGGTCGAGAACATCCCCAATCTTCACAAGCTGTAGTTAAGATTTTAAAATTACATACAATGAGAAAAAGTTAACATTACTCGAAATTTCAAGACCCCAAAATATTGCAGACAATCTCACAGAGGCAAACTTTGAAGTCAAGTGGAGAAGTAAATTCAATTCTGCATATAACGGAGTTTGTACTTCTCCAAGTCCTTCATTTTTCTCCTTCCACATCAAGTCACTGCCTCATGACAACTCTTCTCCAGGCAGCAAGCCACATTCCTCCTGAACCACAGTAGAAACAGATCATCATGAGTACACAAGCTTTGTTGTGTACAGGAAGACAGAAAAACCACCTCAGCAAGACTGATCAAACAAATTGCAATCAGCCACCATCAAGAGACCAGTTTTTATCAGGAGCCACAAGCCCACCCTTTTCATAACAGTGAGACAGGAGCTGACTTCCCTGCAGGAGAGGCAGCTGCTGGCACTTCCTCAGGAGGCTCATGCTGCTGGACCCACTTTCTATGAGCACATACCCGCTTTACCTCAGAAAGCTGAGCTGCAGGATGTTAACCTATGGAAGCCTAATTTGAAGAGATCTCTCATATCAAGAATCTCTGTGTTTTTAAATAACAACTGAGATTTAAAACATATAGCTTATGTCCTTCCCAGACCTCAAGCCCCCTTACAGTCACCAGTTGAGAGCATTGTGCCCTTAACAAAGCATCTTTAATATCGGTCTGGGAAAAAAACTCATCAGAAATACCATATTCAGACCGATGTCAAAACAGTTCTCTCTCCCTAGGGACAGTCTGCCTGACTGCCATGCTGGTTTTGGCATTCTGAGAGCTCAACACAACTCTATCAGAATAAATTTTGTCGTAAGATAAATTGCATGTTCAAATCACCTCCTCAAGCTTCAAAATCCACAATTAACAGTTTCATACCCATAATGGTAAACATCAGTACATCTTCCTCAGAAAGAAGCTACCATCTGCATTAATTCCATGACTGCTTTAATACAGCGGCACTGTGGTAGCATACTCATGCCACGCTCTTGTGAATGCTGACCATATCTGCTAGGATTGTGGTTCCTTCAAAACAACTGGATGTGTTCACGATTACAGGAGAAACATACCTAACCCTCAGAGAGTGACAACACAGATATTGCTCTTTTACATCTTACAAGGCTAGACGTTCAAGGCCAGTGGAAGCTCACATGACTTCTCCCTCCAGAATCACAACTTGTGTTGATTTTTGTTTCCTTTAATTTATACACTGCAACAGAATATTAACCTGTAGAAAAAGACACCAAAGGAGACAATGCTTTTTCTATAAAAAAGCAGTACCTTCTAAAATTCAATGTATTTAAAAGGAAATCTAGATCCCAGGATGCAAATTGGTCAAATATCTTTTCCTGATATCTAGTGCCATCTTTCGCATTTTGGCAAAATAATGAAATAGAAAAATATTCTCCTTGGTTTTAATTTATCAGCTCTGGATCCTTGTCTTACCTGCTTGAACTGAGACAAGTTACTAGTAAGTTACCTATAGGCTAGACTTCTTGTCCAAGAACTTGATCAAAAGTGTCACAGTCAGCTCTTTGGCATTAGAAGTAGACTCCATAACAGATACTTAAAAGCATATGATTGTCCGTGCTTGAATAAAGGAGAAGGTTGTAGAGAACTTGCAGAAGGTATGACTGATGTTCTCTTCCTTCAGAAAATGCAGTAACTCTTCATGAAAGATGGCAAAAAGGGGTTTGAAAGAGGATATACAAACAGGAAGAAAAAGAAAAATTCTACATGAGAGTTTCTGGAGCTTGAAATAACCACTTGGACCAAGGTGTAGACAGAGCAGCACAGCCAGTAGTTTGAGCCCTTTTGTCCCAGACCACTAGGATTACAAATTAAGCTCATCACATACACTAAATACTTCTGTTCTGTAGTACAGATACCTTGCTCCATTATTCATAAAAACTATTTACAGCCAAGACATTCTAACAAATCCAACTAACACATCTGTTTTTAGAAATATTACTGTTTGCTATTTCCTTTTATAAAGGGAGGATTAACACCAGTATTAAAGAAAGACTTCTCTGAATTCCAAGAAAAATGCTATGTTGAGAAGAGAGCCAGAATTTCCAAGCAGCTGGTTCATAGGTAGAGCTCAGATCTCTGCACACTGGAAAAACAAGTGTAAAAGGAATTGTCTCGTAACTGTTTAAATGAACAGCATCCACTCTCTGAAAGGGTTAGCTTCTGACATACTGATGCTCTATTATTATTATCAAGGACTTTTCTAAGCTGTGGCAACAGTAAGCACCAATTTTAATATTTCAGAATTAGAGCCAGGCTGCTATATAGCCACTGTTCTCCAGCATTCTTTCACTTACCATCTAGTTTGTGTCTTTACTATAAATACTATGTTCAACTTGTAATTTTCAAATCAACCGAAACTGCAAAATACTGATTAATCTAAATGATAACATAATTATAATGACATCAGATGCACCACTGACAGAAGGCAGATGCAATCTGAAGAGAGTGATTGGTGCCTTAAAATCTGGCATCCTTGGAATGACAACAAGGAACCTCAAAGGATTTTTGATGCTAATGTTACAGTTGATAAGTAAATACTATGACATAAAGCTATTTAGGAAGACAGAGGAAAACAAGACCAGGACAGAGTTTTTTGGCAGAGATTCTCTTAATTCTTTGTCTAAGTCTCATGAATGAAGGAAAAATAATTCAGTAAAGGATTTTCATTATTAAAATCTGCCTACCTCCCTTTCCAAATCAGTCCAACACATCTTCTATAAAAGTCACCTGACATCTCTGAGTTGTCTTCTGACCTGGCAAAGAAAATCTAGTTTCTCCCAAATTAGTTTTTGGTCTTCTAGAAAAAGGAAAACATGTATCTCTCAGGTAGCTCCTGACTGATCTGGAAATGGTAAAACTAAGTTTAAAATGGTGGAGAAAGCTTTTTAATTAGTCCTGATTTAAGCTGGGCTTTCAAAACTCTCAACATTTCTCCTCAGAATGAGCACCCAATGTCTTTGCCTTTTAAAAATCATTTTCAGTGAGCAGTGATGTATTCAGTTGAGGATTTCAGCTGTCACAGCGTTCTTCAAAATAAAAACCCAAAGAAAAACACAATGGAAAAGCTAGTCTAGAAACACATGGCAATAAGATCACTAGAAGAAGCAGCACTGTAGTGTAAACTCTCATAGAGATTAATATTTTTGTAGCCCTTGTAGGTCTACGTTCTACCAGCAACTAAACTTTCCAACAGACACGCACATGTTCTGCTGTGGCAGTTCCAGCCTATGTCCCACCTTCAAGCGACACTGGACATGCTGTTCTCCCTTCCTTACATCCTAAGGTGTTTGATTTAGGCTATGGGCATAGGAAATGAATCTCACTCTACCT